>JAUPMG010131002.1:0-11495 GCA_031762675.1 Pachysandra terminalis | reverse complement strand
TAGAGTTTGAATAAAAAAATTATTTTTTTGTTGCCGTTAACGTTAGTTTTTAGTTTCTCGGTTAAACCCACATGGCAGCAATCCAACGGTGCTGTATGGATTGCTGTAACCCTTAAGGTGTAGAGGATGCGAGGTGATCAGATGAAAGAAGCTGTTGTTGAAGAGTTGTATAGCTTGCAACTTACGCCAGGCTTCACCAGGACTAGTACTAGTACCGAAGCTGTGCAAATGAAACCTTGAATTGGATTGAAAGATAGTTTCAGAAGATTTGGGCGTGCATGAGTTGTGGTCCTGTCTGTCTACAATAGCAGCTCGAACAGTCTTTCACTCTTTTTCCAATGACGACATATGGAGCCTAGTACACCGCGCACTATGTCGTGCTGCTTAGTAGATGTTCCTCCAATTGACATATAAAGTAACAAATGCACATGTGATTCAATGAAAAGATTGGAGCTGCATTTGGCCCGGTTTATATAAGTACTTATTTCAGCTTTAAGCACTTCTTAAAATTAAAAGTGTATGGTAACACTTAATGGATATATTCTTACACATAAGCAGTAGAGGAAAGGCCATAAAGAGAAGCTGTTGAGTATCGCTTATGTGAGAAGCCATTTATAATTCTAAACTTTAATATTATTTTTATAATACTTATTTTACCCCTAAACTTGTATAAGCACTTAAATAAATGTTATTTCTAATCTTTAATAATATTTTTATAATACCTATTTTACTTCTAAGCTTTCATAAGCACTTAAATAAATGTATTTACCAAACGCTATTTTCTTCAAGTACGCAATTTATCTGTAGATAAGTGTTCTCATTGAGCCACATATCCAATGAGTGCTTATCCAAATGCACAAGCCGGGCCAAACACAGCCTTATCCACAACAGTACTAAGCTGTTTACATGAAGAAAATAACATTTCATAAATATATTTATTTAAGTGCTTATAAAAGTGTACGGGTAAAATAGGTATTATGAAAATATTACTAAGTAGCCTCCCGCATAAGTGATAAGAGAAGTTGTTCCCAACAACTTCTCTTTATGGGTAGTCTTCCCTTACTGCTTATGGGTAAGCACTTATTCATTAGGTGTTGGTGATGCAAGTTTTGTAATGGACAATATATTAAAAATATCTTTAACAGATAATATAAAATGAACCAATACAATCACTCTGCTAGAGAAATAAGTTCAGGAAGTCTGTCTCAAGATAACCTAAACCGTCGCGCAGCTGTTCTATCCGGAGCGTTCCTTCTCAAACTGGCATGTGAATTAGACAAAGAGAAGAGACAAGATGAAGAAATATCGAACTAGCTGATAAATCAGTTAGAATGCATATCTCAGAGCAAGAAAACCTCAGAATTCGAGTGACTCGAAATCTATGACACGTATTGAGAGTTATACGTGCATATGACTGACTCTCCTCTTTCTCTTTCAATGGCTTTACTCATTGCTGTTTTCTACCTCTTGAATTTTCAGATTCCAAATTGGCCTTTAATGGAGGATACATTCTACTAGGAAAATTATCCTCTCAAATTAGTACAAATGTCATTCCGTTAAGTGTCCAGAGAGGTGCTTTAAAATATCCCCATGCATTAAAACATACCCTAAATGCCACGTGTATTTCAACACGCCTAAGTTATTTCCAAAAAGTGGGATGAGTCACCTCAAATATGTAAATTTGCTCTGTGATAAGTTGCTTTAGACCTAGAAAAACACGGATCAAATGACACGTGTAGCATACAAAAGATCTAAAGCAACGTTTTTATTCTTACTGTCATTCCAGATAAGACAAAACCTCATTTAGATAAGTTATACAGTAGATATTATAAGTAGCTGAGGTTTTATCACATGTTGTTCATTCTGAAGAATCTATCTCAATCAATCTTAAAATAAAGGAGTTACTTAAATGCAAAAATACATTTCTGGACTTCGTTCATCTCGAGGGAACTCCCTTTAGCGGTTGTCTTTCTTCGAAGGCTGCCAAAATAACTCAGTATATTTACAAGGTGACCAGTATATTCTCGAGTTACCCATATAGAGATCGTGAACTTAAGTTTCTCAGCAGGGAGCTCGTTTTCATGACCAATAGTCCTTGTAAAGAAGAGCTTATCTTGGAATCCTTCAAAGTTTATAATTCAAGCAACCAATCTGAGTGCCCTCAATTTAATGAAATCAGAAGTAAATATGCTTCAATCTAAACTCCTTTAAAATTGAAGTGAAAAACAATCTCTCAAAGTTCATAAGAAACCATCTTCAGGAACTATTTCCATGAGATGGTTTAAATTTGACTTCTGAAGTTCTTTCCACTAGGGATTTGCATTGAAAGTCGAGGTATTTTAGTCAAAATATCATCCGAAGTCAATTCCTAAGGATGAATAAGAGTGACTTCGAACTTTACTTTGCAGTTTAAATGAGTCTAAGAATGCATTCGAGGGTGATAAACCAATATCTTTATCCTTCGAAAGGTACAAAATCCTTAGTCTTTTTTAGGGTGACTAACCTTTGACGATTTGACCATCTCAAGGTGGTGGGCCTTCAAGTTCAACTCTAGTAGAAGGAAATATGCCTCCTTTGTAGTTCTCTCAAGACAAAATGTAATAAATGGTCATTCGAAGTCTATGAACATAATTTGAGGGCGACTTCTGAGTTAGAAGGCATAAAATGTGTCATCAAAGACCTATCTTTAAAGGGTGACTTTTGAAAGATGAAATGAGAAAATAAAATCACTCGAAGTCTCTTATTGAGAATGAATAGATGTGATTTCGAGTTTTATTTGAGGCTTTATATATTTGGGGAGTCCATTAGAGGCAATATATCGCTGCATTTATCCTTCGAGAGGACGTGTCATGTTTTCACAAGGAATATAAATCCTTATTCCCTCGGTCATTTCGAGGGCAGTTAACTCGCGCCTGGCTTTGGACACGTGGCGTTACTCTATGAGTTGCTATTGAAAAAGTTGCTTCTTAAAGAAGCTTTCCTTTTTGGTGACAATGACGGTCAGATATTTTTTTAGCCGTTTCAAATATACCATTTTCACCAAACAGTCTAATCAACGTGCAACTGCTGTTAACAACTGGCACATGAAAAGTAATTGTGTAACAAGCAACTGCTTTATTGAATGATTCAGTGTATGTGACCATACCCAGTAAACGTGTACGCTCGCGCTCAAGAGAGCGCCACGTGTTTAGTGGAATTAATTTGATCGCCTGATCATCAATGTTACCAAACACACTTTTAATTTTAAAAAGTGCGTTAATAAGCTATAAGCTGAAATGAGCACCTATATAAGCCTGGCCAAACGCAGCCTAATAATCCTATGTCTATTTGATGCAAATTCATAAGATGTTAGGTTTCATTTTCTATCCATTCTACTTGAAAACCTTTGATATGAGAGTAAAGAAGCTACAAACAGTTGCAAAATAACAAACAATCAATCAATGATATGCTTCAACTGTACAGAGCTAACCAAATATACTTGATATGACAAAATGCCCCCACTGCCAAAATGGCGCTTCGCCCCATCTTGGGTTCTTCTGCTAATGGATATTGGGAATAAGGAGAAAAAGAACTGATCTTAATACTATACCGCTGGGATTTATACAAAAGATGGCTATGCATTTGATGTTGTATAATTGTTGTTATTGCTGTTACTATATTCATTCTTCTTCATGTTACTTCCGCCGCATACCTTCATTGGTAGGGATAGCTTCACAAACACTTCCTCCCTTTGGGGGTGGTTTGCATAGAGCATCCAGACAACAAGGCAGAGCACGACTCCTACGGAGACGAGGCCCAGTCCAGCATTCACCATCTGGAGATAGTGCTCCAGTGGAGGGCAGTACTCTGAAGTAATATTCCTGAAAGTCTCTCGAACAAAGTTGCAGTTCTGGAGACTGAGTAACGGTGGGGCATAATGATCAAGTGCATAACTCACATCAACTGCTGCCATAAACTGTCTGTACTTCTTTGGGGGCACCCTCCCAATACTGATGCATAAACCAGATTCTGATACCGTGCACATGTAATTCTGCCACACCTGAAATTTTTACATAAACAGGGGAACTTAGTCTATCAAAAATTTCAATACAATACAATATGCAAAAAAAAGTAAAATCTAATAAGTTGCAAGTGTAACCAGCGCCATCTAAAATGACCGAAAAGATTTTTACTCAAAAGATGCTTTAGAAAAGAAAAATAAAAAGTATGCACAAGGCAAATTTCATTTCATTTCCTTGATTGTCACTATTTTATTAAGACGTCATAGTTGGCAAGCGTGATAGCTACTATACTGAATTTCAGATGTTCCAAGAACATAAAGGCCTCAATGGCCATGATAATGCAAATATACTATCTTTGGTTCTTTATATCAACATGACACAAACACCATGTTTTGCAGTATAGGTGGCATCAATCATCCAAAGCTGCTAGTTCTCTAGGATATTCATAAATTAGACATAATAAAATTCTTCCTATTTATTAGAGAGCTGAGGTTCAAATAATTTCTACGAACATCTAGTCGTAGACATACCACAGAAGCGTTGGCCAAAGACACCTCCTGGGATCCACATTCACGATCTTGCAGGTTAGAGTCAAATGGGGAACAAAGAGGTGGAATCAAGGATCCAGATTGATTATAGTAGAAAGGAGTATCTGGAGGAGGGTTTGAGTTGGCATAAGTGTATATCACCGTATTGACAACATTCACAGTATAGTAGATGACTTCTCTACTTTTGATGAGTGTTTCATTTGTCGTCCTCGGATCAACGCAAGGAAGGATGGTGCTGAGAGCCGTTTTTGCTTGACGATTATCTACCCATTGTCCCATGGCCATACAAGTATCTGAAATTGCAATGGAAGGCAACAAAAGCATTCATGATCTTGTCAGGAAATAATATAAGTCAACAATGCTATGAATCTCCCTATTCATCTAGAAGATATAAATGATCAAATAGTAGAGACAGTATCAAAGTTCCTCTTCTTCTTGATTTCATATACTATGACGACTGAAAACTATACAAACAACAACAAAGAAGCTGAGCACATAATATTTCCTCCAAAAAAGCTCTAAATACAATCAACAGATAAAGGCAATGCATAAGGGCAGAATCAAATTAAATACCAAAAATACATGGTAGACAGGGAAGAGGTCAGAAGTATTAACCATGGTACATGTAGAGGAAAAAAAGAACTAAAACACCCAAGCAATTACGAGCAGCATATAACTGAGCATCAATAAAGGCCATGAAAGCACGAGGGATTTAAGAACACGAATAAAATGAGAAGATGGTAACCCCAACATATTTAATCAATTTGGGTGATGAATGATAACAGCTCAGAGCCATAATCTTGCAATTGCCACATTCCTCGGGAACAAATCGATCTTAAAACAAAATAAATCATTTATAAACATAAGGAATAGTTGCACATCTAAACTGAAAATTTACACTGATTCCGGTCCTGTGAAAAAGGCCCAGTCAGCCTAGACAGCTGGCTGATGAATTAGGGAGATCCAATCTATTGAAGTTTTGATATATAAGGTACAAATAAAATAAAATGTCTACACAAAATTCTCTTATTCAATTTTGAGCAAATGCATATACCATAATGATATTACAAGATGTAAATGTCACAATACTAGGTATAGAAATACACAATGACATAATGCTTGTTGCAATTCAAAGAAAAAAAAACTCAAGAAATGAGACAGAATATTTCATATATATATATATATATATATATATGTATTGCAATGTAGATGGAAAAAAAGGAAAAGATGAAAATCGAATAAGATATCTTACTTGCCAAGGATAACAAAAATTCCACAAAGAGTGAATGTAGTTGAGTAACCACCCACTGAAGATGAATCTGCAGCAACAAGATGCATCAAATGAAGTAATATTGAAAAGCATTTTAGATAAAATCAAGCAGTTTATGTTTTAAGAGTGAAATTGAATACATTAACCAATTTTTTTTTTCTAAACCAAATTGAATACCGACTTGCATGTAAATTGCATGTTGGTGCCCTAATACAGAAAGCACTGCAGGAAAATAAATCAACAAATTAGACAGATACAAGTGAGCAGATGCCATGTAATAAAATTATTATATGAGAAACTGAAATTTTATGATTTTCCATCAGAATATAAAGAATACATACAAAGACCAAGAAGAGCCAGAACAAGCATCACTGCTGCCACAGTCACCAATGCCGATCGGCTGCAACAAAGTACCAGCGGTGGCACGTTAGCATTGCACGAATTAATACATGTATATTATAATATATAATTTTACCAAAGGTCATAAATTCATACACGTCATTGAAGGCTTTTCTTATCTTTCCAGATGTTTCACTTGTTTTCTCTGTCAATGTATTTGCTGCAGTATTTAAATCCACATTCAACATGTCAATCTCATCCTTGTTTGATGCAAGGAAAATGTCATCAACATTGATATCCTTACAAAGAGACAGAAACTTGGTGACATTTCTAAGGGTCTGCACAGTGTATTCTGACTGATTTATAACACATTTCAAAGTATGAAACACTTCGCCATGAAATTCATCTTGTCCTACAGAGAGAAGAATATAACCAATCCTGGGAAACAAAATAATCAGAAAGTATCAGCAAAAGCCATGCAAAGGAAGATTGGGATATTACTTTCTATAAGTAAAAAAGTATTCATTATAAAGAAAGTGAGAAATACTGCGACGATCGATGTTTAAAAGCAATAGAATGTTTCACTCAAGACAACATTCAAATTGCTGCTGCTAAGTTACAAAGAAGGCTCAACTTCTCTCTCTTGAAGTAAAGCTCAACTTCTTTACAAGTAATACATTAAAAATTTCGAGCGTCTGTACTCCCCCAGTCCAGGATGAGTTAAGACTTGATGAAGGGAAGTTATCAAAAGTCAAACCCAACAGTGACTTGAAAGTCCTCTGCATTGCCTTAAACATAGTTGAAGACTATAACACTAAAGAAATCTGTTAAGCAGAACTACTTATTGTACATACAAACGAGAATCATCAACTCATTCAGTTTACAATTCAAAAGTATGGGAACTAAAAAAAACAGTATGATTAGAGGTCTCACCGAAATGCACCAATTTTTTAGTTCATCTCTATGATGCATGCAGTGCATCCTTTGCAAAAAGGTAGCAGAATTAAGGTTGTGGACCTTACTGCACTGATGAGGATATTGAGAGAAGAAATCATTTCTAGCTCAAAATGTAAGGTAGAGAACCCTCCAGCAACCTACTTTACCTTTCTTAGTTGCAAACTATGTTTATATAGACTTGGCTATAGGTCTTGGCAGTGGGTGTATATCCTATACCAATAGTTTACTAAAACAATACAATGAAGTTCTAGTTTTAACCATTTTAAATAACCTCAATGTTGGGTGTATGTCCAAAGTCTTAGTGAAGTTCCCAAAGAAACAAAAATTCCATCTAAAAAACAGGACATGCAATTGAAGTATTGAATACATTTCCCATACACGTCTGTCATGCAGTAATGAATGGCTGAAACACAATGCATTATGGTCAAAACATATCGGTCTCGTAGTCTGTTAGATATAATGGGTTATTCATTAATTTACGAGATTAAGAAAGGATATTATAGTAATAGTTTGTTTTATCCTTTGGATATAAAACCCCACCTTATGTAAGCCAATATTATTGAATATAATTTCTTCTCTTTTCTCTTATTTTATCCTATATTAGGAGATAAAGCTTAAATTAAGAGAAGTATCAGAAATCAGATTTTAGTGAGGTAATTATTTAAGAATTGCTCATACTTCAGTAAGGTAACATGAGTATGAAGGAATATACATAGAGGTTGAACGAATTAACAAGTCAAAGTTGTACTTTTATTGATGTTAATTCATCATGTAAACTTCATGAGGAGGATTAATTAGCCTTAAAGATGTAGTGACAACTTGGACATCCTTATCTTTGAGGGCCAATACTTCAAGTTGAGGAGTCTCATACTCCAGCTGAATTTAGTCTTACATGACCAACAACTAATACCACTTCTTCTTTTCATGGTAATACTTTCAAGTCTGCTTTTAAGGATGTCAACGAGCTGAGCTATCTGGGCTCAGGCTTGGGCATGGCTCATATGAGCCTAGCTTGAGCTCTATATTAGGTTCTCAAGTTGAGCCTGAGCCTGAAAAAAAAGCTCATTATCTTAGCGAGTTTGAGCTGAGTTTGGGTAGGCTCCGTTCGGTTTGTACATGAGATAATACGTTCATATTTACGTTTGTATTCCTATATATTATATTATGTATTAATATTAAACAAACATGTTAACATATTATATTACGTATAATAATAATTATCAACTATAATATTATTACATTTGTACTAATCTAAGTTTTTTAACGAGTTGAGCTTTTAATAAGTCGAACTTTTTGAGAGCCGAGCTTTTATGAGCTTGAGCAGAGCTGGGCAAAGCTCAGTTCGGCTCAACTCGTTTACAGCTCTACTTTTAATATCTAACATGCAAAAGGTAAAGCTATGATCAATATCTCTACGAACAAAATCAAAAAGGGTAAAAAAAATTATACGGAGGAAGGGGTCATTATATTGTTCTATTCTTAGTCGTAACCATAATTTTAACTTGTGAAGAGGGTGTTCAGAAGATGATGTTGGATAAGGAACTGATAAGATACTAAAACGAGGACAAAGATGATGATGATGTAATCTATAGATATCTCTGTAAGGGGATAAGTGTCCCTAATCTAATGAAATCTATCTGTATGTTGATACTAGGTTTGTACATTTTTGTGTTAGTTTTAAAATTTGGATTTTGATTGTAACGACCTACTGTATGTTATCACACTGAATACATATTAATACATCCGTTGCTCTCCGTCCAAGTTAAGGAGATTTTTTTCTTTCAAATACTGTTTCATGGTATAAGAGCTCTCAAGACCTCTGTTAATCAACCTCAGTTGCGAATACTACTATTTCTGAAATGTCAGTTGAAAATACCACTTCGCTGATCGGTAGTATTCATCATTTTGTTTCTTTAAAACTAGATAAGAGTAAATATTTTTATGGAAATCTTAGTTCCTCCCTATCTTTCAGTTCCATGATCTTATTAACATGTTAAATGGATAGAAAACATGTTCGCAAAATTTCTTATTAATGAAGATGGAATTGATTCTTCTACAGTATAAAGTCTTTCCTAATAATTAACTGGAAAAATCTACATGTTGATGAAGTTGTCGAAATTGAATATAAAGTCTTTCCTAGTAATTAATTGGCAAAAACTGATTCTTCAATAATGTCTTCATTGCATCCCAAGTAATTGATTGTCTTCGTCTAGTTTGTCTATAGCCATGCTAAATGTGGGACCACCATGACATTGCTGCATCTCGTAGCTTGGTAGTTGCATCCTTCTGACAATCCTTTCCAAGAAAAGAACTTTCCAAACTTGCAATCCAGTCAAGGAATACTTTTGGGTTCACCCTTCCATAAATTTCGGACACTTCAAGTTTCACAACTCGATCACCAGCATCATAAGCCAGATATGGTTGTGGGTACGATCAAATCGATTTCTTCAGTTGTGCACCTCGTACTTGTGTGGATTATGGTGGATGAACCTAATATCGTATGTTGTACATCCACCTGTGGCACTTCATCATTCTTTTGGTTGTGACTTGTAAGTTCTACAGGTATTATAAGGCGCCAACTTGCTTTCCCTTACCTAGTTGTGCCAAACTTGATGATTGTCCAACCAGATCTTGTGGATATACTTTGGACACATATTGCTTTTATTGGCTTATGACATTCTGAAATGATCGCCAATTGAATTCTCTAACTTAACTTCTAGGTTGTTAAGTTGATTATCATGGCCATCTAAACCTGCCTGAATCTATTGATTATATTTGTGATATTATCCATATTACTGTATTTGTTATCACTCAATATTGTAGACATCTGGACAAAGTTGCTTCGAAAAAAGTCACATCGGAGAAAATCACCTTAGATAAAGTGACTAGAGAACCTCACATCAGAGAATATCACTTCGGAGAAAGTCACCTCGGAGAAACTGATAAAGTCACTTTGGAGAAAGTCCTTCAAATAAAATTGCCTTCGATAAAGTCACCCAGATATTTTGGCTTCAGATAAAAATGAAAGGGGTTAGGTTTCACCAAATCAGTGATTTAAGAAATGAACAAAAAGTATAAAAACTCTAAAATGGAAATGCTCTCTAAATACAAATTTTTGATTTAGCACAAAATCCTTTCACCGTTTCAAAATCTAACACACCTTCGGTTCTAATATCAAACTGATGCGGCACATCTACCAGAAGTGTGGAACCTAAAATGTAAAAAACAAGAAGACAGATGAGGAGATCAACTGCCGTGGAGTGGGCAAACCACTATGAACACTCCAAAACAATGGAGAAAAAGACAAATTTAATTTCTTCAATAATTCAATATAAATTCGTGTAAACCCCATATGTCTTTCTTTGATAGACTAAAATCCTAAAACAATGTTGAAACCACGATATGTAGACGCTAAAATCCTAAAACAATGTTCAAACCTTTTAAAATTGGGACTCCAACATATGTTAATAAAATGAAAGTTAAATTCTACCCTAAAACAACTCAAAGATCTAATAAGACTCACATAATGAGATATTATTGACCTCAAAATCGGTTAACAAACAGGATTAATTAGGTTAACCCAAGATGACAGATGTCAATACCTGAGTGATTAACCAATAGGGGTATAGTGGGTTTGGATGTCTGTCTCACACTGGCCTAAACTTTGACAGCCGTTCTAATACGAGGTTTCTGTATGCACCAAGGTCAAGTCAATGAGAACAAAGAGAAGGAATCGAAGATCTTAAGGAATGGTTTTAGAGAGAGCACAAAACAAAGGAGCCTTGAAGTCTGAGGTTCTAGGTTTTCTCTGTGAATCCTAGATTGCTTCAAAAGTCCATCCCTTGTCCAATGGGAGTGAGGGATTTTATAGCCAAATCTCTTGAAAAAGGCTTCAGTGACAAGTGTTCGTCATCGAGGGTTAGACATGGTAGGATGCTTCCACGTGTCATCGTCTATACATTGACTGTCACTTGTCACCTTATATAAGTGTGCAAGCAACCGCTGCTTGTGCTTAGTTCCTTTGATGTGATATTTTCCCATGTGGGTTAGGTCAACTGCCGAGTAACCGTCATTAGGGGTGCAACTTGGGTCGGTTAAAACCGAAACCAAACCGACCTGAACCGACTTCGGTTCGGCTTTGATTATGGAAATTCGAAACCGAATCAATTCGGTTCGGTTTTGGATTTATACTCCGGTTAAACCGAACCGAACCGAAACCTAACATTTTACCACACTTTTCTAAACCGAACCGAACCGAACCGAAACCCAACATATATAATATAAGTGTGAAAATTATGTAAGGGGGAAGAATCGAACCAAAGACCTAATCTAAGGGAATACAAGCCCTTACCATCAGACCAATCACTTGTTGATGAATTA
>JAUPMG010130991.1:0-11495 GCA_031762675.1 Pachysandra terminalis | reverse complement strand
ATAATTAAAAAAGTCTTATTAATTGAGAAAAAATAAAAAAGATATATAAATAACATGATAAAAAAAAGAGTTAGGTGTCCTACATTACAACCAACCCATAAAAATTTATTACTCTTTTTAAATTTAAATAAAATTTGATTGAGTGTAATTTCTTTGAAACTTAAAAAAATTAAAAATCGAACCAAAATCAAATCGAAGTCGGTTTGACACAATATAAATATGGCTTATGATATAAGGGCAGCATGAAACATTATGTCAGGATTCTTATGACTTTCTTGATATATAACCAAACGTACTTTACATAATTTTCATACAATTTTCTTGTAATATTCAAACAGCTTCAAAAAAGTTATTTCACTTTCTTTTCACATTTCTTTCACTTTCTTTTTCTTAACGCTAACCAAACGCAGCCTTTAAGTAGCAAGGGCAAACATAACCTTATTTCTTAGTTAGCTGCGTCGTCACCTACAAAGGGACATGTTTGTAATATATTGAATTTTGGAAGGCATGTATTGGATGTAATCCTAATAACTATATCCGTGATCTTAGTCAGTTCAGTAATCAGTTGTTCTCTCTCTCCCTCTCTCTCTCTCGCTCTGTGGTTGCAAGTGGCAATAAACACAGTTGATGGCTATGAGTTGCACAAGCTTTCCCAATCACCGGGGGAATTCGGTGGAGTCAAGGGTTCGAAGAAGCAACAGCCCACATGGGTGCGGAAAGGTCGACGGTGTGGGTACGTGGCTCATCAATGGGGTTTCGACGGCTTTTTTCGCTTCTCTAGAACGATGTTCTTGCATCCATATTGATACCAAAGAAGATGATACCGACGAGGTGAATGATCTGTTGTTGATGGGCAATGATGGGAATCTCCGGCAGGAAAGCGTAACCTCAAGCCGGAGAAAAACAGGGAAGGAGAAGAAGAAAAGTCTTTAATTTGTAAGGTAATAATAATAATATAACTTTATAAATTCTCTTCTCTAAGTTTCTCGTAATAGAATTATTGAGAGATTTCCAAATTAAGTTGCTGTAATAATATTGAAAGAACACTACTTGATATATACGTTTATTTCTTCTTGTTTGTAAATTGGGATTTCCTCAGAAGGAAATCTCATGAACCATTTTGTTTCTTTGATCAACTTTGCTTATTTAATGGAAGGAATTGTTATGTTCCAGGTGAATTGTTTCCACTTCACCTGCGAAATTAATCATGGTTTTGAGTAGATGTTGGGATATTTTACAAAGGCATTAAGGGCCACTTTTCTTATTCAAATAATACGTTTTTGGCCATTTGAATCATTAAGGGCCACTTTTCTTCTTTTCCCTGTGCCATCTTTTAATTCCATTTTTTTTTTGTTCCATCTCTCCTTTCCAGTTGTTCTTCATTTCATCATTAAAAGGCAGAATCAGTTTGAATGTCTGGCGTGCACATAAGCACGCTCCATTTGATATTCTTCCATTTTTACTCCAGACATTTTATCATCGTGATTAGTATTTTAAAACTTGAAAAAATTGAAAGAATTTGGACGTCCATTGAGTTCAAGACTTACAATAGTTATATATCTCTCTCTCTCTCTCTCTCTCTCTCTCTCTCTCTCTCTCTCTCTCTCTTATATATACATGCCTGGCATTACCACATTGAAGATCACTTGACCACTCCTCCATGGGTTGTATACTCCTAGATGGGAGGGTCTGGAATTCAAAACGAGTGCATTTTGTCTGGAGTGAAATTGGAGGAACATCGACTAGAATGTGCGTGTATACACGCCACGTATCCAGTTGTTCCTCACATCATCACTAAGAGGTAAAATCAATTGAATATGAGGCGTGCATACAAGCACGCTACAGCCAATGTTTCACCAATTTTGCTCCAAACAAAATGCTCTCGTTTCGAACCCCAGACGTTTCCATCTAAGTGGGAGTGGGATCCTCTGTGAACACCCTGTAGTGTAGAGACAACACCCAGGGGCGAGGCTCACCAAAACAGCACCCAATGGGCTAAATGGTATTTTCGCCCCTGGGTGTTATCTCTACACCACAAGGTGCTCACAGAGATTTACCTCACAGAAGATCTCAGCCCATCTAAGGGTATACAACACGGCACACTACCAATGGCATCGTTGCATCATAAGCTCGTGCATTAATTTGCCCACCTTATTTTTTTTGCAACTGGGCCGTGTTATTTGGTACGGGCTGTGAAACACAGGCACGGTATCGCACGGGCCTATAAGCCATTCCCATGCCAGAACAGCCCAACCTGTGTCGTGCCATGTCTGGGCATGGCTTAATCGGACCGTGCATTTCTCATCATGCGGGCGACCTGGCCCATTGTACACCCGTACTCCCACCCCATCTAAAAAAGCGATCATGAGTAGGCTGTGAACGACCTCAAAAGTTGGGATTGCAAGCCAGCTTGAGCCTATAAAATGGTTTCGTTGACGAGCTTTAGTCGAGCAGGGTGGACGTGGTTCCAAGCTCGCTCATCAATGCTATGAAGTATACTATATTCTATTCTGCAAGAACTTCTGATTTATTCAATTTGTTATAATTATTATAAAAATAAAAAGTTTATTTAAATTTGTTTAATATCGATTATTTTTATTGATTTGGGCTTTCAATTTCGGCTTTACAATCCTCACTAGTCATGGGGCTCTTAGGCCTGAATGATCCTTTCTGAAACTAGGCAAGGCTGAGGTTGTCTCTGCTCGTGTTACAGCCCTAATCATAGATGTGCTGCGACTTTAAATTGATCACACACACCCCAAAAAAAAAAAAAAAAAAAAAAGAGAAGTAACTGTGTCAGGTCAGCTTCTTCCAAATTTGCTTTCAGGTTTTATTTTTGAGTTTGGTTTGATTAAGTCCTTGGTCTTGGCTATGGTTATCTATATATCACAATACGGTGCAGTAGAACAATCTGTAATGGCCACCTTGCTTGGACGTATACCTAGATATGATGCTAATTCAAACTCCAAAATAATAGAATAATGTAAGTGTTATTTTCTTCTAGAGCATCATGAATTGATGTAGCATGATATTATGGGTCTTAATTTTATGCTCTTATATCCGTTTCAGGTGATCTTTAGTTTGTTGGAAAACTCTTTTCGATTCCTACGTTAGCTATTTCTAATATTTTATTTAAATTTTAATGTTTTAGTCTTCAAAATAGGATTTAAAGTTTGGTTGCTAAAAAGTGACGAATTTAAGGATCTTTTGTCATTAAGGTTTTATTTTAGAAGTCATCTGAGATCAATTTATTTTAATGGCTCAGATTACATTTAATGGATGGCTAGGATTAGTTGTTTGTGTCTTAAGTTAGGTTTTAGTAGTATTTTTAGTAGTTTCTTATTTCTTGTATGAGTGTTTTTAGCAGTTTCATATTTCTTTTAGGATTGTTTTTTTAGTAGTTTAAGGTTTAATTCTTTTATTATAAATAGATGTTATGAGAAAGTTCTAATTGATTATTGAATATTTTATGAAATTGAATGGAGAAGTTTTCTCTTTTTATTCCTATTGTTCTAAGGTTTTGACTAAGACTAGCAACTTTAGAAGGTTGTGTGCTTCTGAGCCAAATTCATCAACTCTCTTCGTCTTCACCCTACATCATGAATACAAATGTCTAAGAGAATCAAAGAATAATACTAATGCTAGAAATAGTGAGTGGTTCATAGTCACTAGTCTCTAGATCTAAGTGAAGGGACTTGAGCATCATGGGGCGAAGCGGAGCACCATGGGGAGTGGTTTTTTCTCAGATCATTGGTAGCTCATTGTGTGGGTCAGTATTATGGGGTTAGAGAATACAGGGGCAAATGTAGTGACCCTGACCCTACCCTTTCATTTAAGATTTAAATTCTATTTAATTATCCAAATGAACATTAGGATTTAAATCGCTATAAGATGGGCTGATTGGTTACAATTGTAATTATAAGAGAATAGAGGACTTGTTAGGAGAATATTAGAAATATTTGAGGCACTTAAGAAATTTCAAAATTTGATAGAAACTAAGAATTAGAATTAGCCGTGTGGAACCTTGGGGGGTGACCTAATCTCTGAGGATAGTTTAGTCTTTTCGTAATAATTTAAATTCAAGTTGCTGGAATAGATTGTATTGGGAGGGAAAGTTACCACTTCCTCCTAACCACCTCCCAAGTAGGAAACGTGGAGGTTATGGGAGGGTTTCCCATAACCAATGGGAGTCCTTGCTGATATCACACGATCATGAAAGGAAAAGGAGAGAGATGAGGAGATTGAAAGGGAAGAAAGAAAAGGAAGATATAATAAAGAAGAAAAAGGAATGCTATAGGAAAAATATGACAAAAGAGAAGATGACTAAGAAAAAAAAGGCAAAAGCGAAGAAGGTAACTAGAGCATGGAAGCACAAGATTGATCCAGAAGAGACAAGAAAAGCTATAAGTGGAAAGGGATGATGATCGTGATTTTTCTCCAGAATGGGATGTATGAGATAATGAGGTAGGAATTTTCATAGTTCTATGGTAGGCATGTTCATAGAATAATGCATATAGGATCATGTTGTTGTATGTGATTGAATTAAGCATGTAAACGATGATTTCTCCATGTTGTGTGAAGATTTTATCCTTAATTGTTGAATTATGAAAGTTAGAAAGAATTTCTAGTTATGAATTTTAATTCATGGAAATTGATGAATTTATCATGTTAATTTTGGATTTGAAGTTTGGGTTTTGCTTATGGTATGTTAATTAAGTTTATAATGGTGTAAAGCATGATTTTGATGTTTAAAAATGTCAAATTTTGGTATATGAAAGTCTGGGCACAAAGCCCTAGAGAGAAAACAAATTTCTGGGTTGTTTTGCCTGCTCAGTAGGAAGCTCGGCAGCTACCAAGCACCTGTCGAGCTCCAAACTTGATGAAACTTCATGGGAAGCCCCATGAAGGTATTTATAGCGTGTGTGTATGCTCTTGGTTTGTGTGCGAAATGCATGTACAAGATTTTGTGCAACAATTGTGTGAACTGCCTAGTTTCAACATGAATTGACCGTATATGGGGTGATATTATGTATTAATGTGAATTGAGTGGTTATACTATGATATAAACTATGTGATATGAGGCTGGGGTGTACAATGATCTTAATTTAGTAAATTGTTGTATGATTGGTATGTGGGACAAATATATATATATATATATTGGTATATTATTTGAGAATGATGTTATAAGTACTCTTTGGTGATCCTTGTGTTATGTGTAATACAAGATGTGCATGTTGTTTGTGTTGTGAAGGTGAATTTCCTACCTAGGATATATCCCGAAAGGAAAGATGGCAGATTTCCTGCCTAGGGTACCATTCTCTTAAAGGAAATATATTTTCCGCTTAGGGTACCATTCCCTGAAAGGAAAGAGGGCATATTTCCAACCTATAGTATTATTCCCTAAAAGGAAAGATGGCACATTTCCTGCCTATGGTAGTATTCCCTGAAAGGAAAGATGGCAAATTTCCTACCTTAGGTATTATTTCCTGAAAGGAAAGAGGGTGACATTCTCTACCTTGGGTTATATTCCCTAAAAGAAATGGACATGGTCAGTGACTAGGTCTTATTAGCAGTGTTTGGACAGTGTTATCAGTAGATGTATGAACAATATTCGTGGCTTGAGCCTTGGTCTTTTTGGCAGTAATGAAAGAGCTATCATCAAGTATATAAGTGGTATTCATGGTTTGCGCATTGGTCTTATTGGCAGATTATGGACAGTGTTCTCAGCAGTTCTGTGGATGGTATCCATGGTTGGTTTTGGCCCCATCATTCATTGCATTCTTGCATCATTCATTGTATTCTTGTATCATTCATTATATTCTTGCATCATATCTCATTGCATGAAATCTGTTTGCGATCGATTGGTTAGCATCCGCATGTTCATACCTTGCATTTGCATGATTTGCATTGAGTCATGTATGACTTTAGTGTGAATTTGAGTGTCTGTGTGAAATGATGATTAGATGTGATTATTAGTAATTGTGCGTAGGAGTTGCTTAATGAGTAATCACTAATCGGATTGTAAAATAATCTATGTTGTGGCTAATTATGTGGTATGTGTGGTGTGAGACTAGTGACAATGGGGATTGTCAATGTCTTGAAAGTGCCATTGAAGTTGGTGACCTCGGAAATTCTATACTGTATCATGAGGAGATTATGAGTGTGTGGTATAATTTTGCATGATTCATGAGGATGTCATGAAATATCTAGTATTGAGTTGATTCTGATTTGTACTATGTGTGATCATAGATCTTAACATGACATGTTTAAGTAGAGTTGTCTATATGCATAATAAGAACCTTAACAGTGAACTACTTATGTGTTTCGTGGAAAATTGCATGAATGAACATGTTTTATTATGTCTTTGAACGTATCTATTGTATTGCTACTGAGTTTTCCTATTGAACTCCCAAACTCATCCCTATGTTGATACAGATGACCTTCCCAAATGAAGTGAATAGTGATGGGTGAACCCTATCAGGCAGAGAATAAGAATGTGGATCACTAGGAGGATGGGATAGCTGACCGTGCATTCATTAGATTTTTTTAGGTTTGGTTTGACCCGTGAAGGCAAGAGCAATGTTGACTTTCTGTTAGATTGAGTAATTGGTTTGATTCAACTCTTTTATAATGGTTGAAATTGGGATATTGAAATTAGTTTTTACTTTTTCTCAGACATCTGCTGGTTTGTTTAATTATGCTACGTGGAACCATGAGTTTGGTTATGTATATGTTAGAATTAATAATCGCATCTTTTTTGGATCCGAAGGTCAATCCCTTGAAATCCTCGAGATCCCACATCTCAGATTTGGGGCGCGACGGCAAAGGTTATCGCAATAGAATAAGGGTATATTAAAAATTTGTTACATTTTTCGGATATAAGTACAAGTTGTAACCCTAATTCTTTTTTGAGATTGTGGAAACTTCTTTTCCCCCTTGGACATAGGTTTTATTGAGCCATGTGTATTTGTGTGCATTGTTTAGTCTTCGTTTTAACACTATCTATTATTATTGCTTAATCCCAATCAATAAATAATTAAAAACATTACTCTATATGCAACCAATTTGACTTGGATAGTGGTCAAATGTAGCAAGATTGTGGCAAATCAAGATCATCCATTTAAAGAGTCTCATTAATTTAGAGGATATTTGATTGGATGATTTTTTAATTAGTATTTTATTGTGAGTGCGTCAACAATATGGCCTGTTGCACGCGTGCTATTGTGATATATACTATACATCCATACAACCACCTATCCTATAACTAATTATTCATGTTTTCTTATGATGGCTTCCCAAATGTTGTCTTTCAAAGATTGGGATTCAAGATTACATGATCCCCAAATCAAATAGTCTTCACAATCTAACTGTCTCAGATGAGCATTATTTGTAGCTTTATTAATTTGCTTCATTAAAAATTTGTCTCACCTTTACTTCATCAAAATCTTGAGCAAGTGTTTTTTTTTTGGGTGGGGGAAGCTCTTCTAGCTAAGCATTATGGTTCATAATCACTTCTCTCTAAATCCATGGGGCGAAGCACCAAACAGTTTCCACTTCGGGTCATAAGTAACTTGTTGCGTGGGGTCAATATCATGGTGTTAGGAAGTGCAAGGAGTTTCGCCTCACACAATGTGGTAAGGATATATTGGAAATTTGTCTTATATATCGAGTAAGAATATAAGTTGTAACCCTAATTCATTTTTGACATTATGAAAACTTTTTTTTTTCCGTGGATTAGGCTTTGCCGAACCACGTATGTGCATTGTTTGATTCTCGTTTTTCTGTGTTTATTATTATTGCTTGATCTGATCAACACCAAGCAATTACTAACCGATTTGTCTAACCATCGATATGAGATTCACACAAAGTTCACACAACCAAGGTTCACAGAAAATCAATCACCATGGTAAGCTCCTAAATAAATAAAAAATAAATAAATTCATGCAATGTTGTTAAACAATAAAAAGTAAAAAATAAAAACATTACGTACACATGATGGGTAAGAGTCAAATCATCTGTTGAAGAGCCAATTTCATCAAAAATAAAGTAGCACATTTGCAGAAACCTTAAAGATTAAAGGGTTTGGTCTTGCTCATATAACTACGGAACCTCAGCTTACTTAATTTTTTTTTTATACATATATAAAAGAAACTTTAAAGATAGTCTTCTTCAAGGAAAGTAACAACGAAAAAAGTTTGATCAACGTGCATGAACGAAATGCTAATACTTGATATGTGTCGACCAAAACTTATCAAAGGCATAGCAAGTTCTTGTGGATAATAAGCAGATCTGCCACTTGCTAGCTCCTCATCCTCTTTTTCCAACCACCCTCCTCCTTTATTAGATAGAGAAAGAGAGAGTAGTCAGCGAAGCATTTTCTAGTCTAGTTACTAAAAAGCAAGAACAAAAGAAGAGAAAAAGCAGATCAGCCCATACAAACTAGTTACCCATACTTGCTCATTTCCATGCATGCATTTACATACTTTTGATTCTACCGACAACTATATATCAACCCTCACCATCATCTTGAGTTGCAATGTTTTTTTCCACTTCACAAAGAAGATAAATCGTGTTTTTCTTTTCTTCTTTTAATACAGTCACTAAGGCTCTGTTTCTTTGGCTGGAATCTTTAAGAAAGCAAACTTTCGAATTTTTTTTTTTTTGTGTGTTTGGTTATTCATTAGAAAATATGTGCATACTGAAAGTTATTTTTCCAAAAAGAGCTTCATTTTTCTTTTAAAAAACACAAGGTTAGGGTTGTGTTTGACTAGTTAGAAAACAAATAGAAAAGGAAAGTAAAAAGCACTTTCCTTTCATTTCTATTTTCTCCCCTTAGTTAATTTTAAAGAAAAGAAAGTTAAGGAGCATTTTCATTATTCTCCTTTTATTTTAAGAAAAGTTCATTTTTCTTTCTCTTTAAGCGTTATCCATTTCTAGGTTTTAAATTTAGGTGAAAATATTTTTTATTACAGTGCATTATAATAGTGCTTAAACGTTATCAAATTCTAGCTTTTAAGTTTAGGTAAAAATATATTTATTATTACCAAAGTCAAGACAGTGCATTATAATAGTCCTTAATTATCCCGGTTTACTAAAGGTCAGCAACATGAATAAAATAAAAATATATTTACTTTTCATACCTTTATATATATAACCATTTAAATCAGAGTTTAGTGAAAGCTCGAGCTCGAGCTAAATCATAGATGTCAACCTCAACCTCTTTTTCAAGGAATATTTGTTATGTAATCCGACACTATTCAACATATCATATGTCAATGACTTAGTCTAGTGGGACGATATTGTGACATATGTCATATTTTGAATAGTGTCAGGATACATAAGTAAATATCTCGATTAAAATATAAAATTATTTTTCGAAGCATCCCTCAATAAAAAGATGACAAATGTCCTTAAAAATCTTTTATTTTTTTCACTTTGCAACTCACGTGATAAACGCGTGAGTATTAGCCGAGAATTTGTCACCGGCGTCTCTTCATGAGAAGTGGGCTTAGTGCGTTTTGCACGGCCACCTTCTTAACATGACGAGCCTCAGACAGGAGGGCACGTGGCACCACGTTAGCTAACCTGAACTTCTCGCATGCGCGTTCGATTTGATTTGTGCCCCGTTCTAAATTGGGTCCCACGCTTTTTGTTTCTTCGTGATTAAGCTAATCTTAGCCGGGACCCACCAGCTTATGTCATTCCATCTTTCTCAAATAAAAGAACCTGACCCTACCCCAACAGTGCTACCTGACTCAGAAGGGTATATACGGTAGATATACGATCTACGCTCCAAAGGACGACAATGCCCTCGAGTCAGATATCTTTTGAATTAATGTGGACCCCACGATCTGTCCATAAATAAGCATCCCCTACGATGCATTTCTTCCCTTTCTTCCTCCTCCCTTCCTCCCTTGCTGTTTTTGAGCGATGTTCTCTCCCGACGGTATGTTCGGATTCCAATTCCCGGTCTTCGAAAGCGGGTTCACGCCGTGGGAAACCGAACAACTCACGTCTATCTTTCTTGAACTAGAAAACACGATTAATTCAGATTCCGGCCGGACAGTTGACCACGACGACCGGAAAAGGAAACGCTTGATTTCGAATCGGGAATCGGCGAGGCGGTCTCGTATGCGAAAACAGAGGCATTTGGAAGACCTCAGAAACCAGGTGAACCGGTTTAGAACCGATAACCGGGTGATCGCGAACCAGTTGAGCTTAGTTAGTCATCACTGCCACTTGATGCGAAAAGAGAACGACCGGCTAAGGTCTGAATCCGTCGCTCTCCGGAAGAGATTATCCGATATTCGCCAATTTTTGATTTATCGGCAACTCCAACAGTTAGCCTCCCCGTTGCCCTCCTATACCGTTACATCCGTCAACGAACAAACTCCGCTTATTAATTACGTCACTTAACTCTAATAACTGTCTCATTACTCCCGCTAAAAGTAAAACAGAGGATTCCACTCTCTCTCTCTCTCTCTCTCTCTCTCTCTCTTAAATTTAAAAGCTGTGCAAGAAACAAGTAGCGTTTTTTTCTTCGGTTCTTTGGAAAAACCCGAGTTTATGTAAATATTTAATTAGATCGCGTTTTGTTTTTAAAGGTTCTTTCTTCTTTGTGGAGTTATGGTCCGTGTTTGGCAAATATTTTAAATAGAGTTAGATTAATTTCTGTTACAATGAGTTCTTCATCCGTTTTTCATGTACTTTAATCAATTAATTCAACTTATTGCATCTCTCTCTCTCTCTCTATATATATATATATATATATATATTGTCTCCAAAGTATGTTACTATATCGCAGTTGGACAAAAAGAAGAATGGATAATGACATCTTTAACTTGTTTGGGGTGACGAAAGATTCCGTGTATTCTTTTAATAAAAACGAGTTCGGATAAAGTTGATATTATTGAACAGTGTTTGGAGGATGTAGCGGTTTTTTATCTGATAGGTGGTTATGATTTATAGGAGTCTTGTTATATACTAATGGTGGGCACGTGCGCGAAGTAGCTTGATTTTGTAGATTTGTAGCTTATGTATTCGGAATCGAGTCCAACTAAACATAGCAAACACTTATCGAGTTTGAGGTCGATTAATACAAGCCTCGCTCGAACTTGAGCCGCATTGACGACGCTAAATGAGTGATTGAGCCAATTAATTACTATTAATGGTTGTCTGTTTTAACTTTCATCTCTTTGTGATCAAATATTAATGGTGATGACGGATTTGTAAAATGATAAATATATTATAAAAAACCAATTACAATTATCAACTAGAGAGTAAAGTAGGAAGTCTGTTTCAAGACAGCCTAAACCGTCGCGCAGTTATTCTGTCAAGAGCGTTCCTTGTCAATATTGACATATAGAGAAGACAAAGAAAAGGGATAGAAGGAATGAGGAATTACGATAACTGAGGAAAGGGAGTGAATGCAGTCACAGAACAGTAAAACCTCACAGGTTTGAAGATTTCTCTCTTTCTCTTTCAGTGTCTTTACT
>JAUPMG010130980.1:0-25199 GCA_031762675.1 Pachysandra terminalis | reverse complement strand
GCTAGGGTGTAAACCCAGAAAAGCCATGCAACTAGTGGAGATAAATGAATGGGATGCACCAGAGTCAAATAACACGCATACTAGAGTATAAAACAGATGAAAGATGCCTTCTACCACGGCATTCGTAGCGTTGTCGTCTCGAGGAACATCGGCGTTGGTCAGTGCATTAACTCTGCCTTGCTGAGCTGTAGGTTGTCCATCTCTCCTCGGTGCTCTGCAGAATCACTGAAGGTGTCCTTCCATGCCGCAGTTGTGGCAAGTCCTCTTATCTTTCCCCAGAAACATCTGATCATGAGGTGGAAGGGGCTAACATGGCGCATCACGTGCTGGCGTTGCAAGTGCTACAGGTACTGTTGGTGCTGCCGCATCTCTAGGTGGAATCCTCTCTCATAGAAAATCCGATCTCTGCTTCCTGTCCCAGCCTGGTCTATAGTGATATGGCTGATATCTCCCGCCGCCACTGCTGCTTCTCCTATCTGACATGGGCTAAACCCGTGGTGCTCCGGATCTGTCCATGTCTCACTCAATATGCCTAGTGCACTCCAAGACTTCTAAATGCTGAGAAACAACTCTAGATCGAATTGCAGGCCGTAGACCATCCTCGAACTTGGCTACTTTGTCTGCCTCGTTAGCAACCATGTGAGGTACGTGTCTGGACTGCATAGTGAACCGATTCTCGTACTAGGCCACAATGAGACTGCCCTACTCAAGTCGCATGAACTCAGAAGCTGTCTACCTCCTATAGCTGCTCGGTAGATAGTTCTCCAAGAACTGTACACGAAATTGTTCCCATGTTATCACGGAAGTCAAGCTCCTCTCGATCATAACTCACGAGCTGCTGCTCCGGGCACTCCATATTCCTAAATATCCTCTCTACATCAAGTCATAGCCGTACTCTGCACTCTCCTCTCATCTAGCACCGCCTGGCACTCCATCTGATCATGCTGATAAGTAGCCAAGTCACCCAAGATCTTAAATATGTTCGCCATCTGAGGGTCTGCATCAGCCTCAGTCCCAGCAGCAGAATTCTCCCCAACGGTAGCGTTCCTCCTCCTTCCTGCCATCTAAACACCCGAGCAGCCATTTAAGTCTCAACAAGGTACACCTCCTAGTATGTGTATCTATATATATATATATATAATCACAATCAGCAAACGATGGCACACAGCACACAATCCTATAGTTATTTCTATGTTTCTCCACCTAATCTTCAGTTTCTATGTGATACCTAACACTAATAGTCTCTAACCAAAATCAATCGTATTTTGAGCAAACCTTATTTTCTGATACCAATCTATAACGCCCCAAATCCGTTACACGAATCCCAAGTTGGGAATTGCACGGATCTCAAGGTGAGACCTTCGGGATCCACAACTGGACCGCGGATTGCTACCACAACATAGGCAAATAAAAGTAATATAGTGCATGGCCTCAGTAGGGCCTAAACTAAACATAATCCAACTACCACTACGTCCAAAGGATCCTCAGAGTACATCAACCACATAAACCAAGTCTGACTCCATATGGAGTGAAAAGCAGTAAACTAAAAGCAAAGTAAGCAAACTAGGTAAAGCAGCAAGTCTACAAACAGCAACTCCAACTAGAGTGGTCCATCCTCTTCCCATCCTACAACATAAAATGTTGTGTGAACCTATGATGCCCAGTAAGAAGCAAAGGAATGTTCACCCGTCCTCTCATGGAATCAATCAAAAGGATTAGACCCATAATAAATCCAATGTACAGCAATGCAAGATGAGTGGCCTTGTCGTTGGAAGTGTGGTATGATGTTTGCGTACCATAAGATGTTGATCTTAGTTCATTACATTATGCATACCTTTCATTGCTTGCGTATGTACCCATTGCATTCATTCTAGGTCTTGTGAATGTCTTCATACCATCTCATAAGCTACTCATCTTGCATTGCTTTACGTTGGATTTATTATTGGATTTATTATGGTTTTAACCCTTGTAATTGATTCCATGAGAGGACAGGTGAACATTCCTTTGCTTCTTACTGAACATCATAGGCTCACGCAACGTTTTATGTTGTGGGATGGAAAGAGGATGGACCGCTCTAGTTGGAGTTGTTGTTTGTGGACTTGTTGCTTTACCTACTTTGCTTACTATGCTTTTAGTTTACTGCTTTTCACTCTATATGGAGTCAGACTTGGTTTATGTGGTTGTTGTACTCTGAGGATCCTTTGGACGTAGTGGTAGTTGGATTATGTTTAGTTTAGGCCCTGCTAAGGCCATGCATTGTTTATTTACTTTGGATTTTATGTAGTAGTTAGCTTCTGCATTCTGATCTATTTGAATAAGAGTACTTTATTACTTTTATTTGCTTATGTTGTGGTAGCAATCTGCGGCCCAGTACTGGATCCCAAACGTCTCACCTTGAGATCTGTGCAATTCCCACCTTGGGATTCGTGCTACGGATTTGGGGTGTGACATCACTTCACTTCTAATCACATCAATCAAACAATACTTCCAATATTTGCATAATTGGAAATACATGGTGCTTTCCTTCCATCTAAAGAAAAAACTACAATCCATACATAAAACCTCTCCTACAGATCTTTTGAAAACAATACTAGCAACCTAATATCAAAGGGAATGAAGAAAACCAGTTGGTCGTAAGACACCTACCTCAAAAAGATCTCATAAAAGTTCTAGAAAAATATAGGGCTCTAGCCTCCGAAAATCATGAACAAAACGTTAAAGGTCGAAAACGATCCGACGAAGAATGAAGACGATACGGCTGAATCTCTACAAAACCCTTCAGGAATCCACGTTCTATTCTTCTCCAGAAATATCATGACACTTTTAAAATCAGAAATCCCTAATCTGAGTCTAACTAGAATCTTAATTAGACCAGTACTCAACCACTCATATTTATAGAATAGGCCTTGGTTCTCTGGTTCAACCACCAATCCAACCACTGTCCAACATTATAAATCACACTAAACCACCGGTTTAAACCAAATCACTTAAATCACCAAAACATGATACAGTGCATGCTCGCCCACACAAGCACCTATGCATCATCATTCTAAAATGCGAATAAAAAACAATCCAACCAAACGACTTGAAATCCGAAAACACCGATCATCTCAAAATTCAACAAAGCATACAGTCATACTCATGGATCAATCATCACACATGAAAATAAACACAGATATGTGCCATGTGTACCTTGTGAGTGTGTGTCACGTATCCAAAAGTGTACAAGTCACTATATCTGTTTGTTTGTGTGTTTGGATGGTCTTGTATGTATGGATTATATGAGACCTATACTTACTATGTTTCATTAGCTCATGCATATTATGGGAAATATTTTCATGAAATCAAGAGTAGAACGGGTATGATGATTTTCATGAAATCAACAGTAGAACGGGTATGATGGTGGCATGACTTCGGGTGGATGCTTGGACTCAAGCTGGACTTATTTTATTTATGTTATTTATTTATTAGAAAGTAGATATTTATACACACCTTTGGATTTAGTTCCTTTGGTGTAAAGGAAGGGGTTGTTATTATTTAAAGACTTCTGTTGGTTTAATTAAAGGCTTTGATTGATTATTCTTGTGAATTGCACATTATTTGTTGTACTATTTGACATACACTCATGGTGAGTATAGGAGGCCATGTCTCAAGATGCGTATCACATATTGAGATCAGTGATGCGAGATTTTGGGGTATGACACACACACACACACACATATATAATATATTTGAAGTACTAATAATATACTGAATATTCAAAAAAAATGATTTGTTAGTTGGTACTGGAGGTTATTAGGTATCCACTATGGAACCAAGTTGGTTCCTCAAATAAATATCAATTATTACAAGTTATTAGGTTATAAATTATTTGTTATTAGAGGGTCAACTATATATAAGAGCTACAGTTTTGACTTTTCTCATATATTACTGATGGATAAAATGAACCGAATCACTTACCTCTCTATACACAAACCCGAACCTGCAATGGAAGATCTCGATCATGAACCAGAATCGTTACACATCGGTATATGCATGATTACTAAAATCACACAAAGATGCCCACACCCAATCAACCAAGGGCTGTCGTATGGAACTCTAGAAGAAAACTAGATCTCTAGGAGAAAGAAGAAACGAAGAGAGAGAGAGAGAGAGAGAGAGAGAGAGAGAGAGTCTCAGATTGGATCTCATGTATGGCACATGTAGTGACCCTAACCCGGAAATAAATATAATAATTAATTTGAGATTAATTAAATGAATTAAATAAGAATGAATGAAATCCAAACTTAATTTAATTGTATTATGCCTTTAAATAATTTAGAAACTTGAATTAATTGACATTAGAAGGAATCATAATCATTGGGTATTTTTCAAGAATTTAATTATGCTAAATTATAAGCTAATTAGAGCATTGGGTGGATTTTCAAACAAAAATCAGTTTCAGGGGTCTAAGATGTAATTAGGAGACATTATGGGTATTAGTTGTAATTTTTAAAATGCTTTCAAATTTGAAACATAAGAGAGTACGTGTGGGATTCATGGGGTGTCGTGGGTTGGAAAGGTTAGAGAAGGAAGGAAAGTTCCTTAATCCTCTTTCTCACCTTCCATCTCATAAGAATAAATATTATAAGGGTTTCTTGGGGGTGAATAAGAGGAAGAGAAAAGGTTAGAGAAACAAAAACCCTAGCCGCCACTATATGTGGAGAAGAAGAAGAGGAAAAGAGGGAAAAGAGAAAAAGAGAAGGAATGAAGAAGAACATACCAACCGGAAACTTGAACACTAGGATGTAAGTAACATTTCTGTATGCTCAGCATGAACTGTCGTAGTTATTTTCTGATTCGGGGTTTGGATTTACACCGTGCGTGTGTGATGATAAATGCATGATTTATTCCTTTGATTTGTGTTAAATGATGATCTAATGTGTTTTTTATTGATTTAGTATTGATTAAAAGTGTTTATATTTGTTTCTAAATGATTTCGGATTGAAGGTTTTTAAGTTCAGGGTATTCGGGACGAATTTGGGATTCTGTCCCGTGACCCGTCGGCAGGCACCGGTACACCAACCAACCTGTTGACAGGGGATGAAAATGCACTGGAAGAGTCTGTTGGTAGGCACCATTACACCGACAGGGACCCATTTGGTGGTTGTTTAGTTGTTAAAGGGGGGTATACCTACCTACCAGGTCACCTATGAATCAAAGTGAGTATGGATTTGTCTTATGAGATCAAGAGGAGGTCTATGGGATGGACCCACCTACGTGGGACCTACTAGAGTTCCACGGCACACCCCAGCCCTGCCGACCAGACTCATGAGTTAGGGGTTTTGACCCCATTTGTTTGGTAATTGGTATCATAGACCCTTGGTAAAGTTATACTAGATTTGTGACTGGTTTAGTGTGATTTGTATACTAAGTGTTACTCCAGTAGTTGGTAATCTTGGCTGGTAATTCTAAGTACTTGTGCAAAGGATACGTGTGATGGGATCCGGCAGATTATAAGTGTGTATGGGCGCACTGGTAGCTTCTGAAGGGTGAAGTCCTACGGACTTGTGGTTAGGATACTTATGATGGTTTTCGACATATTATCCACGTGAATGGGCACACAGATAGTTTCTAATGGGGGTTATCAGTGGAATCCTAAAGTCATGGTTACATGCATGCCATGTTGATGCGAGTGTTAACTGAATCATGATATCACTATATTTAGTGATGTATGATCGTATTTAGTAATGGGGGTTATCAATGGAATCCTAAGACTAGAGGCTTGATGTATGATCGTATTTCTCTATTTTAACTGAATCATGATATCACTATATTTAGTTTTGGATTACGATGTTTTATGAGGATTGATGACAGATGTGTTTCTCACTGGGCATTCAAAGCTCATGCGAATTGTCATGCTCAAGGATAACGTGTGATGAGGACGGATAGGGACTATGTGATGCCGTTTATTTCTAATATCCTTAGACCTTGTGATTATGTTTTCTTGGATTAGAACATTATGTTTTTGTTTCCATGGAGGATTATGAGATGTAATGGATTATGGTCCTGTTAGATCACGTTGCTTTATGTTGAGATTATGACTCTTCTGATGTCATGGGTATGATAGAATTTATGTAATTTATTTCATTTTGCTTCTACACTCTGATGTTTAATGAAATTAGTCTTTAATTACTTTTATTATATCGTGACCGATACGGTGATCCGCATTCCATGGTTGGAACCCGAAGGTCTCACCTCGAGATCTATGCCACCAGTATAGGGATTTGTGCCACGGGATCCGAGGCGTGACAAAACACAATTAGGAAGGAGAAGGAATCTTCTATATAGAAGACTCAATTCAACTCAACTCTTAGATAGACACTATCTCCTTATCCCGTAGGGACTAGGAGAGGGTTCCACATCAGGCCAGCTTTGTAAGTTGCCCAATATGGATGTCCCAAGTAAGGAATTGTGTCGATCCACCCATTGATACATCCAACATCTCCCACTCGTCCATAGTGGGGACTAAAAGTATGCATCAGTCTCATAAATATCACAACTCCAAACCATAGATGTTAATCATGCAGGCCGTTGAGCGTGCGAGTGACAAGCATAAACTAATGGGCGAACGGCTCCATATTAAGTTCCCATAAAACTAACATGGAGACACATTCAAAGTATCGCCTATGCACCAGACCAATTTGGCCACATTGGATTGAGTATTTCTAACCCCACATGAGCTCAAACTTAGATCTATACTCAAATATCAAATTCATGATTATGTGTTCATTTAAAATAATTCATATATTTTACACACACACACACATATATATCATATAAGTAAAAATATGAAACATCAAAGACAATAAATTTTAAATTATGAGCACATCTCTTCATGAATTGTATCTTTAGGAATGTGATGCCAAATAGTCTTCCATAAGCGTCATGCCATTTAGTTTCGACACAACTGCTTAGCCAATCAAACCCCTTTAGACCGTATCATCAATGGCTATAGGAAAGAATGCTAGAGCAATGATAATTAGGTCTCTACTTCATGATATAGTCAAAAGTAAATAAGGGCACAAGTTGATCTTAACAACGATCATCTTGAGCTCGCACAACAAGGAAATAGGGATCCATCACTTGCTCTCTAAGGACACATCGCATATAGCACATGTACTATGCAACACATGCTACAATGGAGCTCTGGGCCTAGCCAAGATGTCAACCTCCAATACCGTACAGATCTAAGTCAATTCGCAGTCCATGCACCCGCCCTGAGTACCATAATCCAAGTCATAACTCTGAAGCGCCTTGATTAAGGTCTTACATTCGACTTTTTTAGGTAAAATTCGATTCTTAGAAGAGAATCTAATCCTGGATCTTCCAAGGCAATATATAACTCACAGAGTCCTCTAAATGCCCCCAATCACACAAGTCCCCCAAATGTCTCATCCTACTTGCAATGCATGCGCCAAGGTTAATCATTGTGTGAGAAGTCGACCACTAGCCTGATGACATATCCTATCCATAAACTATAATATGGTGGTAATGTGTGTGCAAATTGTGCATGTAATATACAATTTCATGCCTCATGAAAAATAAACTCTATTAGTTTCTCACGCATGAATATAATATGAGATGTCTACATAAAAACAGTGCAACCTAACACAAATCACAATCTACATAATCCCATTTCTCTTACATGTACCCTAAAAGATTTTCTAGTTATGGATTTAGTCATGGGATCAGTTATCATCTACTGTGTATGGAGATATGAAAGGGACACATCTCCATGTGCAACTCTATCTTTGATGTAATGATAGCAAATGTCGATGTGTTTTGTCCTACCATCCATGGTATTTAGGGTCTTTCGCGTAGGCCAATCTGCAATGCTATCACAATAGATGGTGAAAGGCCCTATGTCTCCTCAAAAGACTTCGAGATTGTAGTGACCCTTGTCCTTAAGTCATAATTAATATGGATTAATTATGATTTAATAATATAATCCATCGTGAAGGGATATATTAGATTAAAGGTCTTAAATATGCATAATAGGACTTAATTGTAATGATTATTTGGGACTTATGTGATAATAATGGAAATTATGGGGTGACTTATGAGATTTTATAACTTTCAGGAGAATAGGGCCATGGGCTCAAACGTATGGGATTATATGGAATGGGCCTAGTCGTATGGTCCATGGAGAAGAGGTAAGGGTAAGTTGGTTTTCTCAATTTGAAATTCAAATAACTATAACCGAATTGGAAAGTGGGTGAGTTTCCTAACCCTCAACTTCCTTCTAATTAGGGAGTCGTGCATGAAAGGTAGGCCTTCATTCTTTCCTTGTATCACACGACCAGGAGAAGAGATGAAAAACCATATTTGAAATTCTGGGTTATGCTGAAGAATAAGAGAAGAGAAAGTAGAAGAAAAGAGAATAAAGAAGGACGAAGAAGAGGAGAAAAGGCTAAGGAATGAGAGGGGAGACTACCGAAGAAGTTGGGTGATCTCTCATTACTGGAAATCTGCAGAGAAATCTTGAAAAAGAGGTAGGATTCCATGGTTCTCCTTGTAGTTATTTTCATAGGAATATAGTAAAGGCTTATTTGTGAATGCTGATTTAAAAGTATCAAACATGAAAGATGATAAGTAAGAATGAAGGAAGGGATTTAAACACATAGGGCTTGTGTGATTATTGGTATAAATGTTTGTACCATGAATATGAGATGATCGTGTGACCTAAAGTGTGATTTAATGCATATATACGAGTTATGATGTGTAATATATTAGAGAAATGAAGTTAATGTGAAGTTGGTATTTATGAGTGTTTGATTGAAATAATTATATTGAAATATGAATAGTGTGAAAAAATATGATTTCTAGTGATTTTTTGGGGTGAGTACGAGGTTCGGTTAAGTTAGGGGTCGACCCTGGGGTCGATCGAAAATTTCAAAAGTGACTAAAAGTCACTAGAAAAGGAGTCGAAGAAGAGGGGACACTGAAGAGGGAGACCGAAGGGTTCAGTCAACCTGGGGGTCGACCCTTCTCAAGGATCGACCCCCAATGGGTCCCAAAGTTTGTGGAGTGATGGGGCTTGACCTAGTGAATTTGTGTGTGGTATTGGTTTTGTATTTTGAACTGTGTGTAGTGGTTTGTGCAATGATAGGCCTAGTTGCCTCAGTTTGTGTTATACTGCGACATGATATGGTGTGTTCTGGTTTATGAGAGTAGATGATGCAAGTTTTGTATGAGATATATTGTATATGGGATATGTGAATTGTGGACATGAAGTGCATGATGAATACATGTGTGTTTTATATGTGGTCCCTATGTGACCCAGGCATTGATATGTATGAGTCTCAGAGTGATCCCAGAGTTATCACTGTATGTTTTTCATAACTCCTAGGAGGGTCTGATGAGAATGAATGAGTATGTCATGGAGTATTCCTACCTTTGGGTATCCAATCCCTAAAAGGAAGATAGCAATTCTTGCCTTTGGGTATCCAATCCCAAAAAGAAGAGGATGGTTTCTACCATGGGTTAACATCCCCTAAAAGGAAGGTGTCATCGTAATTCCAGCCTTCGGGTATCCAATCAATAAAAGGAAGATGGAAATTCCTGCCTTTGGGTCTCGAATCCCATAAAGGAAGATGAATGTTTCCACCTTGGGTTAGCAATCCCTTGTAGTGACCCTGACCGTATCATTTAATTTGATAATTAATTGCTCTTTAATCCTTTATTTGAACCTTAGGATCTAATTGTAAGAGGAAAGGTTGAACTGGACCATTAAGTAATTTTGGAGAATTTGTGGTAACTTGTGTTAATTGTTGAACATTAGGTGGACTGGGCATCTACCCTACACATTAAACTAGGATTTGAGCATGGACTGGTCGAATGGCCCATTGGGCTTAAGGTGGGGTTAATAAGGTAATTTCAACTTAATTTGAATTAGTTGAGATAAAGGAACTCTCTCACTAACCCACGTTCCTTCCAAATAGAAAGAGGTTTGCTTAACACGTCCAAACTAGAAAAGGGGAGAAGAAAATAAATCTGAGGAAAAAGAGAGGAAAGGAAGAAGAAGAAGAAGAAGAAAAGCTAGAGAAAGGAAGGATCTCCCAAAAACACAAAGCTGAAGAGGTAGGGATTCTCCATTGATCTTACGGTAGTTATGTTTATAGATCTATGATGATGCTATAGATACATGTATAGGTGATTTGCATGATTCTTTGATCAAGCATGATCGCCATGTTTAAATGAGATTATATGGTATTCTTTACATTGGTATTGAATAATACTTGTATTGAATGATGTTGTGATCAAATCCATGTATTGGTGATTATGTGATGTTCTTCATATTTATATTGAATAATATGTGTAGAAAAGACTATGATAGTGTGAATCTAGATCTTGGATAATTAATGTTTGTGACGATGAAAATCCATGAATATGTAGTAGGTTTTGTGTAATAGAATATGATTGAGTTAATGATCATATAAATTAAGGATTTAATGCTAAAAAGTGTGAAAATAGGATTGTGAGAGTAAGGGCACAAAACCCTAGGAGAAAAACCAAATTCTTCGCTGAATTACTCGTTCGGCAAATCTCTCGGTAGATACCGAGACATCTACCGAAAATTTCCAGAAAATGAGGACATTCTGGAAAATCTGCTGAGCCTCAACAAATCATGCACCGAGCTTCTCGGTAGGACCCTCAGCAGATACCGAGCATCTACCGAAGCCCAATTAACCCCAAATTTCATGGGAAGCTCCCATATGAAGTTTTGGATATGTGTATGATGTTGGTTTGTTTGCAAAATAACTAATAATGGTCGTACGATAGGAAGTGTGTAACTCTCTTGATTTTCAGTATGAGTTGGTAGTATTTGTTGTGATATGACGTAATTGTGACTCTAAGGAATTGTTATGTGATCTATAACTAATAGGTGAGTGGTGCTGGGAGCATCCGCTAGATGTCAATGTGATTGACTGTGATATTTGACTTGTATGATGTGTGAGTGATGTAGAAGTATCCACAGTTGTCAGTGTGACTGACTATGTTGTCTGATATGTGTATGATGTATGAGTGGTACTGGGAGTATCCACTAATTGTGTATATGATTGACAGTATTATCTGAATTGTGTATCGTTTGTGAGTAGTGTTGGGAGTATCCACTGGAAGTCAACGTGATTGGCTATGTGTCTGGTTATGTATGGTTTGTGAGTGGTGCTAGGAGCATCCACTGGTTAACATTATGATGGGGTATGACTCTAAGTGAGCTCACCATAGAATAAGGAGTACTGGTAATATTCTACCGTGAGGTGAAAGTCCCTTAAAGAATAGGAATGGTGTATTCTATCATGAGATGTAAGTCCCTTAAAGAATAGTGTATTGATGTATTCTTTCGTGTGATGAAAGTCCCTAAAAGAATAGTGTACTGGTGTATTCTTCCGTGTAGTGAAAGACTCTTAAAGAATAGTGTACTGGTGTATTCTTCCGTGTGGTGAAAGTCCCTTAAAAAATAGTGTATTGGTGTATTCTTCCGTGTGGTGAAAGTCCCTTAAAGAATAGTGTAATGGTGTATTCTACCGTGAGGTGAAAGTCCCATAAAGAATAGAATGGTGTCATTCTACCATGAGGTGCAAGTCCCTTAAAGAATGGAATGGTGGCATTCTACTGTTGGTGCAAGTCCCTTAAAGAATGGATTGATTGTTGAATGAGCATGTGGTTAGGTTAAGCCTAATTACTCTTGTGTGTGCATTATCATCTGTATCTCATCGTGCATACTTGCATCATATCATACTTCATTAACCATATGCATATTTTTTAATTGAAGTGAATGTTTGTGTGTAATTTCACTGTGGATTGTGTTTGAGACATGGTGGGACCATGTGGATTGTATGTTAAGGCATGGTGGGACCGTGTGGTATAATTGTCAATGAATGATGGGATCATGTAGACTATGTTTTGAGGCATGGTGGGACCATGTGGATTTTGTGTTAATGCATGATGGGATCATGTGGACCTTATGACTTGTGATAGTGGGACCATGTTAATGAATTGTTATGATGTGATATGGTTATATGTGTGACTTTCAACTATAATGGGTTATGTGATTGATAAACTTGATGGCATGTAATGGGATTACTATGTGCTATGTGATATACTTATTGAATGGTATGTTTAATACATAGTTAAGCACGCTAATACATTGTGAGTGAAGTATTATGTGTTGGGTGAATTTGTATGAATGAATCTGTATTGTTATTCATTTATGAAAATAATCATTGTAATTTCTTTGGATTCTCTACGAGGCTTCGGCTGACCCTATGTTGAAATAGGTAATCAATTCGTTTGAGAAGCGGGTCCGGAGGGGAATTTCTTTAGATTCAGATACTTGAAATAATACAATGGATTATGTTCTGTTTTTATTATTGACTTTGGTTTTGACCCAAGGGGGCATGAAGTTGTAATAGACTACATATTCATTTGGTTTGTGAGATTAAGCTTAACTTGTATTAGTTAAGTTAAAGGTTTTAAATTATTCAACCTTCCGTTGGTTTATGTTATTATCTCTGATTAACCATGAGAGTGATTATGGGTTATAAATGGCTATCTGCATCCTTGCATTGGATCCGAAGGTTATTCCCTTGGAAACCCTCGAGATGCTATATCTCGGATTTGAGGCCTGACATCCTTGAAAGGAAATGATTAGGTTTAGGTTTCAGCACATTCCTTGGGTAGAATAACCCGAAGGAGATGTGAGAGAGTTAGTTACATGGTTAGGAAATACCTAACACCTTAGATTTCCATTCATTTAATCACATCATTGCATCATCATCATAATGCATCATACCCATCCATTTTCATTCTCATTCTTGTGTGTGTTTTCCATTAGTATTGATTCATGTTCTTGTACGCTTGTTCTGATGTTGTTGTTATAAAAATGATTACGAGTAGGAGATGTTTATACTATGATTTCTGTATGAGAATGTGAATGAGTACAAGGAGGATTGGAGTATGAACTTAGTGGTGTGTGAGAAAGTTACCGTTTATCATGATTATGAATTGTGTGACTGATTATCTATTACTGATACTGCTTGGTGTGGCATGTTAATGAGAATTATGTTTGGTGATTGGTTGATATTTAACATTATGTGAATGTGAGATTGACTGTGTTATCATTATCACAAATATGAGATGTAAGCATGTTAATATGAGAGTTTTGCATGGAATGAGTATTATTAAATGAATGTGGAAATAAGTAGAAGCATAGTTCTTTGGTTTTCTATTGACACCCAAAGCTAATGCCTATTTGCAACAGGTTATCGTCAAGGATGAGGTGTTAGACAAGTATGGGATGGACATGAGGAGAGCACATTGGATGCTACTTCATGAGATGTTGAACATTATTATTTCGTGTTTTTATTTTATTTGGATCATGATGTTTATGCCCCCAAGTGGGTAATGGATTTGTTAAGTTGTTTTTAATATTTGGAGAATTTATTTATGGTTGTAGTTGAATGATGATGGTTTTTAATTTTATGAGACTTTCGTTGTTTATTTAGTTGTAACTCTGATGGACCAGATGGATGGTTTTATGGTTTGGCCTTATCCAATGTTTTGGATCCAAAGGTCATTCACTGTATTTCCTTGAGATCCCATATCTCGGATTCGAGACATGACAAAAATCCTATAAGAATCACCTCAACCATACGACCTCCTAGAAGACTACACAAGAAGTTATATACTCTACCTCTATAGTGGAAAATGTGACACAAACTTGATTCTTGCTACTCCTAGAGATGGCCCCACCACCTAGCAAGAATGTGCGTCCTAGTTTTAACTCTCAATCGTAAAGATCACCTACCCAGTCTGCATCATTGTAGCCTCATAACTGAAAATCTGCTCCTTGGAAGCAAAGCATGTAATCTGCTATCCCACGCAGGTATCGAAGAATATGTCTCATTGCCTTCCAAAGAATCTGCCCTAGGTTACTCTGAAAAAGATTGATTAAACCAACCATAAAACTAATATCCGGTCGGATACACATTATAGCATACATCAGACTACCTATAGCACTAGCATAGGGAACTCGAGCCATCTATTCCTTTTCTTCCATTGTTTGAGGAAAAAAACCAATATGCAATGAAGCACCCTTCTTGACAAAAGTGTTAATGGCTTTAGCATCGTGCATTCTGAAACGCTCGAGTACCTTCTTGATGTATGTCTCCTGGAAAAAACCAAGAAGCCTCTTAGCACGATTCCTATGAATCTTAACACCAATCATGTACTACTTCACCCATGTCCTTTATCTCAAAACTAAAGAAAACCACTCTTTAGTGACAACAATCATCTCCTTATCATTCTTTGCTATCAATATGTAGTCAACATACAGTGGTAAGATAATGGAACTCCTACCTTGGTGTCTAACGTACACACAATGGTATTCCTCAATCATCATGAAGACAAACTCTATAATGGCCCGATGGAATCGAAGATATCATTATATGAATGACTATTTCAAGTTGTATATAGAGCGTTTGAGTCTGCAAACTCTGCGCTCATGTCCTTTGGCAACGAAACCCTCAAGCTGACCCATATAGATCTCCTCATCCAGTTCTCTATTGAGAATTTTAGTTTTGACATCCATCTGGTAGAGTTCCAAATTTAAATGTGCGATAATAGCTAGAATGAGGCTAATCTAGGCAATTCTCACTACTGGTGAGAATCTTTCCTCATAGTCAACACCCTCTCTCTGAGTGTAACCTTTCGCCATGAGACGGGCCTTGTATCTATATACACTTCCACCTACCTTGCGTTTGACCTTTAGAACCCACATGTTCCCAATTTTCTTGCGCTCCCAAACTTGATTCTTCTCCATGGAAATCATTTCATACTGCATAGTAGTCATTCACTTCTGAGAAGCAAGTGATGATAACGATTCCTGATATGAATCAGGCTCACCATCATCAAGCATGGAAATGATGAATGACTCATCCTCAATCCCAAAATGATGATGGGGAATCTGTCCATGACTACTCCTATGCATGGCGATATTATTGGAATCTGTGTCCATAGGGACACACCCACTAGATGGTAGCCCACTCCCACTATCAGTAACATTCATAGAATTTGTAGGTTCCTATTGAGAACCTATGTTCTCAATGGTGTTTGGATATGGGGTGATCTTCGTTGATCCAAACTCTGGCTCCATCATCTCGTAGAGCTCTAGATTCATCCCTAATCACTTCCTGCTTGAAAAAACATCATCGATAAAATCCACGTCTTAAGACTCAATTTGTGTTATACCCCATCAGTCTGTTCACGGACAAAAATGTAGCCCTTAGAGTGCTTTGAGTATCTCACAAAGATGCACTTAATGGCTCTTTTTTCTAGCTTTCCCACCTGGTGGGACGGCACATTAACATGATCTGCCGATCCCTATGGTCTCATGTGAGTCAGGTTAGGCACCCTGCCTATCCATATATGGTATAGTGTGCTAGGAATTGGCTTTTTAGGGACACGGTTCAGGATGTAGGCTGCAGTCATAAGTGTGTCTCCTCAAAAGCTAATGGGTAGATTAGCATGCGTCATCATCAATCTCACCATTTCTAGCAAAGTGCGGTTCTTTCTCTCTGCAACACCAATCTGTTGAGGTGTGATAGGGATCATCAATTTTCTATGGATTCCTTTTTCTTCTCTTAACTTTAGGAATAAATCCGATAAATACTCGCATCCTCTATAGGTACAGACGGGGGCGGAGCCAGAAATTTTTTCTTGGGGGGGGCATACCACATTAGGAAACAACCAAAAAATATTATATTTTGCAAGGTATAAAGGATCGGACCAATCCAGTCCGTGCCGGTCGATCTGTACTGAGATTGAATATGACCAGTCTGATCCCAAGCCACGATACAGCTTGTGTATTGAATAGGTTTGGATCAGACTAGTACAACTAGTACGGGTATGGACCGATTAGTATTACTGGTCCGATGTTTTTTTTTTTAATTTATAAATTACACCGTCCAAACCAGTATCAATTTGGTACCGGTCCTGACCAGTACTATCGGTTCAACAACCGGTCCGGTCGATTTGATTTATTTTTTATTTTAAAATTTAAGAGCAGTCCACTTTTTGTACTAGATTTGGATCAGTCGGTACCGCCAATTCGAACCGAGACCGGTCCGGTCCCTGGTCCCAAAACTTTAAACCTTGATATTATAAGAATACAAATATAAAATATAAATAAATCTATCACTAAAAAAAATAAAAATATAACAAAATATAAGGGTTTAATGCTTCATAGAAAAATATGAAAAAAAAAAGAGAGAGAGAAATTATATGTATAAAATATAAACATAGGGTATTAAGTATAAAACATATATATAAAAATAAAGAGGTGCGAGACCTTAACTTTATTAAAATATATGCATAGAATGTAATGTTTAAAAGTTTAAATAGTTATTTATAAAAGAAAAAGGTACAAACTTGTAATTTTTATTAAAATATATGTATAGAATGTTAATGTTTAAAACTTTAAATAGTTATTTATAAAAGAAATAGGTAGAAACTTGTAATTTTAAAAATTATATAACCAAAAAAAAATCTAAACTGGAATTTCAAAGAGAATACTACGGTAAGGAAACAAAAAAAAAAAAAAAAGCTCTTGGGGGGCCACTATGGAGTGCCACTCCACTCAAGATGAGTGGAGTAGCATAATTTCACAGGTTCGCAAGACTTTGGGGGGGCCATGGCCCCCTCCCCCCAGTTCTGCCCCTGGGTACAGAGACACTTAATGTGTCAATCCAATTGGTTATTGACTTCAGTAACAAATCAACTAAAGCAATCTAATGCTCAGGACTTATGGGAAATTGAGTATACATAATTGAATCACGTCTAATCATCTATAAATGTGATGAAATAGGACTCTCCGTATCAGGGCCTAACATTAATTGGCCTGTAGATGTCATAATGGATTAACTCTAAAGGTATAGATGCTCTCATTGCCTTATCGAATGGTGTTCTACGTAACTTACCAGCCAAACAATGCTCACACGTGGGTAACTGAACGTTGGCGAGTGATCTTAATAGACCTGCTCGAGCCAATCTATTCATCCTCACTAACTCTATGAGGCCTACTCTAGCATACCATCTCAATGAATCCGAAATAATAACATCATCATTATGGGAAGTCAAATAAGAAACCATAACATCATCACTAGAATATTCAATATCTAATTTGAACAACCCATCAAAAATAAATCCTCTACTATATAAATCTGACTCTAAAGAAATAGAAACACAGGCTCCACTAAAAATAACAGAATAACCTATTCTAAGCAACTCTACTACTACTATGAGACTACGGCGAATGGGGAGTACATAAAGTAAATCATGAAGCATCAGTGCACGGTTCTCTCGCGTATTCAGCAGATACGTGACAACTCCTGGCACATCCATATTGGTATCATTTCTCATGTATACCTTTGAATGCGTACTGGTATCCACATGCAGTGCATGAACCCATCTCGCTCTCTCTAGCTATATGTCTGATTGCTCCGAAATCTACAATCCAACCAAGACAAGAATGAGCAATTAAGACCTCTATGCAAACCATGCAATGAAAAATAGAGGTTGGGTTAGTTTGTACCTTCTTATGCTCAATGCAATCACGAGTGAAGTGTTCAAACTTGTCACAGCTATAGCAGTTCACCTCGGACATGTCTTTCTTTTCATTACGCTTCTTTCTAGGGTGCTTAATACGTGTGTCTGCCTTAGTCACTTTCTCAGTTGTATTCCCCTCTTGGGGCGCCTTACCCTGATGCCTGCTCTTAGACCTAGATGTCTTGCACTTCGCTGGTTCGGCTAAAAGTATAGTGTTGTTAGAACTTGCAATCTGACTCTCTGCCTCGAACTCACGATGACGCATCAAATCAGTGAAAATTTTAATGCTATCATTGTGCGTCATGCTGAACTTCACGCGCTCCCATGAATCATGTAGGATCTCAAAACAGTGAGAATCTACTGCTCATCAGTCAGTTTGTTCCCAGTGGCTCTCAGATCATGTATCATAGACATCTTTCTAAGATGCTCAACCATACTGACGTTGAAAGCCATCTTGTAGGTCTCAAATTTCATCGTCAATGTACGTAGTTTGATAGCCAAGGTACTAGCGAACATGAGTTTCAGTGCGTTCCACATTTCTTGTGCAGTCTTATGGGCCTCGAATTTGCCAATCAGATCATTGTGCATGCTGCTTAGTATAGTATGTGCATAGTGATCTTTCTTGGCCCAAGCTTGATAGGCTTCCTGTCACGAACCAAATCAAAAATACCCAATTTCTGAGATTTTCTGATTTATTCGCAACATTCACCCCATATTGCTACGAGTGTGGATAACAGTAATCAAAACATAAGCGAATGTTACTAATAGTTATAGTAAGATATAAGTAACTAATACAACCTAAGATGAAATCAAATGATTCTAGGAAAATAAAGTCTACTTCTAGACTATACCAAAGGTTCTACCAGAGTACGCTACCCATTCTTGTATCTCTCTTCACATCTAAGCTCCTGAACCTGAAATATAAACAACAACCATAAGCTGGAAGCCAAAATGAGTAAACCTTCAATGAAGTATATTCACTCATGTTCCAACATTATGAGAAAAGTGCAAAAGTGTACAATGTGTAATAAGCATAATATGTGCAAGTGATGAACAAATGTGACAATTAACTACAATTTAACACAATAAAAGTTCTCTCCCATCCTCATGGAGTATTACTCAGTGGTCAATAATCTTACAGCTACATGCATAGATTTTTAAATGAAAATTAGGCAAGTGTTTCATACAAGAGGCTCTCACACTAATATCGACACAGAATATGCAATGCAAGTGAAATACAAATGTTATATGGAAGGGGAAATATCGTAAGTTCCCACGTGATCCCAATCTCTATCCAAGGTGTCCCAGCAACCTGAATTCACCCTAGGATGTTCCAACAATCTGAAATTGTCTCCCGTATGAACGGACTAAGGAATAGGATTATTCTATGTGTAAAGCATAGTTTTAAGGGCTTTCAACCTAGGAGACACAGTCCGCCCACTTATTTTTTATCACGGGCCAACGGTCAAGACTTACACCCACGTGCGGATCCCTCAAGGAATCATACATAGTCACAATCCAAGAAAAATATAATATGGTCTCTCCCAAGCTTACACCAATGTGCGACTCCTTGGATAATCATCGTCCCTCGAGACTGTAGAGGCCACCCTATGTGGGTTCACTCTCAGTTCGGGTACAATCATAGGGTCCTCTCATAGGACTATAATGGTTATCAAGTCAATTTTTCCAAGTGTTAGTCTAAACTCAAGGTCTCATGTGGGGTATTAGACTAGGCTGTCACAGCCGAAAGGTCCATATGCAACATCCAAATTCAAATCCATTTATTAATGCAACAAGCAAGGTTTCATAGGCATATATTCAAATCAGCAAAAATATGGGCACAATCCCAGAATCCAACCTACTAAGCAACATAAGTATACAAACTAATAATCTAGTCCAATAATCTATCCTACTATGCAATATAAAGCATACAAACTACTAATCTATCTATATACCTATATACATATACTACTATAAGCACAACGGGCAACTTTAATCCTACAAGTGAAAGAAGCAAAGTAAAATGAGCACACCGGCACCAAACTCATTATCAGTATGCATTGAAGCCATAACCATGATCCAACCATCATAATCGTAAACATGAGGCATCCGAGTGCCCTATCCAAACCACATTCCCACACATCTCAATATGCCTAAACTAACAATTGAATGAATAAATAATACACTACAACTACCATCAACATGTGTATTATGATGGTAATAAGCTAATAGGAGTGTTTGGGGGCTATACTTACTCAATTTCCCAAAACCTCCTATTGCTAGGCCAAGTCTAGAAATCCAAATTTCCGGGTTGAGGGGTCAAATTTTGCATAAGAGGTCTAACTGACCCAAAAATAGGCCAAACACGTGTAACTAGTCGAGATACACGCGCTCTCATTTGAATCACTCAGTTTGGACTAGGGGTGCTGCTCGGCGGGGTACTCGGCGACCCTTTGGCGCGCCGGAAAGTGCAAAAGTGTGTCAAATGAGTTGGCACCTCGAGGTTTGGTCCAAATGAGTCTCGATAGACAAGAAGTCAACTTAATTTGGTCACTTATATAGTTCGGCGACCTCTTAGGCTAGCCGAAAGGGGGTTCGGCGACCTCTTAGGCTAGCCGAAAGGGGGTTCGGCGACCTCGTAAGCTCGCCTAGGCTACCTTCGGCAACAAAAACAGAGGGCCCAAAAAGCCTCTGAGATTCGGCGGACTCTTCAGCTCGCCGAAGCTCAGAAGGGATCTAAATGATATGAAATTTCACCATGAGGTTGTTCACACTCCCAGGAAGGCTCAATTAACGTTATTTTGTGAATTAAGTTGGTCTACAACGCAGATTTGGGGTTTTCCCCTTATTTTCTCCACTTAGGGTTTGGTTTTTCCACATATGAGGTCCAATATGATGGTCCGGTGCTAAGGGTTCCACATGCATCATAAACAATGGTCTAAATTCCAAGGAGAAGGTGGGTATAAGGCAAACAACCCTTCTCCTAGGTCGAAATGTTAAAACACAACTGAAAACATCTTCAAAGATAAGTTACTCAACTTGGGCGTTGTTGGAATAGCATCGGGGTTGATCCGTCGTGCATCGGGGTTGATCCGTCGTGTCTCCGCGATCTTCATAGCTCTCCCACAAGCTCCATGGCTCCAAGAGAAGAGAAGAGAGGAAGAAGATAAGAGAAAAATTCTGAAAATGTCTTAAGGGTTCTATTTATAGGTTCACGAGTCAGCTGTGAATAAGTTCAGCAGCGGGGATAAAATGGGTTTTTGATTCTACATTTTCCAATAGGTTACCTAATTAACTTATGCTAGAGGGCTTTTGCTGGTGGGTCTGAGGTGGATCTCGGGAGCTGACGGGTATGATTAAAAACCTAATCTAATTATTTAATTTTTTTTAACTAACCTCTAAGGTTCTGCTGACTAATCAGGTTGGCTACCTAAACTAATTAAATTTCTTAATTAGTCTAACTTCCTAAGGTTGGGGATCTGATGGGTACTAACCTTGTTTACTAGTGAATTTATTTTAATTATTGTAAACTAAACTAGGTTACTAATCCAAATTAATTAAGGGTAATGGTTCGGGTCTTTACACTTCCATATCTCTATTGTGTTAGACAATGGTTTTCTCCTTAGGATAGGATAGGTTATGTGTTAAAGTCTCTAAGGCCTTAGACTCGTCTAGGAGATATTGGATTTTTCTATGCAATGTGTCATAGTTCTTACCATCCAATTTATCTCATTTATTCAGGTCAGCTACTAAACTCTTAGATGCCATATCATTATAGTTAAAGTTTCTCATTTATTTAATATCTCATATAAACCACATAATTAATTTTGAATCATTATCTAGGATTAAAGAATAATATTAATCCCTTATTTATCATATCAAAATACACCATACCATAGGCCATGATATTTAATCATCACCAATACAATAAAAAACTAATACCACTTGTAATTCATAATATGCAAAATCCAACTAGGAAATAATCTCATATCAAATAGTATTTATTCACATGTTAATCACATCTAAAAATCATGCAAATAATAAATTAAATCATGCCTCAATACTCTATCAAAAAATATAAAAGGGCTTCAATTTAATTAAATTTTAAAAAATTAATTTTTTTTTTGGCTTTTCTGGGTCCTTTGGTTAACCGATGAGAATTTCGATTGTTTTGTTGATCAACCAAGGCCTCTTCATTCCTTATCTCTTCTCTGCTCATTGCTTGTGTTTCTCGGTTAACCGAAGGAGGCCCTCGGTTAACCGAGGAGCGCTTTAGTTCGTCTTTCGACTGACCAAAGCCTCTTTAGTTGAAAAAAAAAACATCTTGTTTCCGTTGGATCTGCTTAGTTAACTGAGAAACCCATTCGGTTAACCGAGCACCCCTTCGATCAATCAGGAATCCCCTTTGATCAATCGAAGGCTAGGATCGTCTAGTCTTTGGTTGGCCTTTGGTCTGCCGAAGGGCTACTTTGGTTAGCCGAGTAGTCCGATTAGGATATTCGAAGCCACGAAAATTGGGTTTCTTACAAATCTGATTTTAACTTACTCTTTTTCTCTTCGATCCATCATTGTTTTGGTGTTGAAAATCAATAATAAACACCCTAAAACAACGATGATCACAATGTATAGTTGCACAAAGGATCCTCTAACGATCATTGTTGCAACTATGCATTGTATGTAGTGTTTTGGAAAAATAGTAATTTTATTGATTCTTAAAGAGGTTTCTCGCCATACCTCTTATCCAATGAAGGCGAATCAGCAATGGCTCTTATACCAATGAAGGATAAGACAAACCAGACCGCGTATCTCTCTATACATGAACCTGGATCTGTAGCGGAGGATCTCGATCACGAACCATAATCTTCTCGCATCGGTATATACATGATTACTTGTCACATCCCAAACTTAAGAGATCTCAAAGGAGTCCCTAAGAAGTCTGAAATATGACTCTCACCTCATTCCACATGGGACTAGTAGTCAAGACATTGTTACAAACATAACACACAGCGGAAATAAAACAAAATCCTCTAGGTTCATGCTCAATCAAACTCCTAAAAAGGCTTGACAAGAGCCAAAAATAAACTTGGGCATGCAAGCCAACAAAATCTAGCAAAATCTCTAATAAAATCCATAATTAATTTCTTCATTAAAATCAGTAACTTCATCAAAACTTTGCTCACCGGCTTGGTCTCCATAATCCAAGTCATCTTCCTCTATAATTCCTGAAATATGGTTGCTTGAAAGCGTAAGCTACACTTATCCAGTAAGTAAATAAGTCTAACAATACTTAAGATTGAAGTAGGGACAATGCCACTCTTCAATGATAATCCATATAAACAATAAATAAATGAATCATGTGATAAGTGATCAATATGCAAATAAATATATGATATGTGCTAAATATGCAAGTGAATCATCCAAAACAAAATATATATGATACGTGCTAAATATGCAAGTGAATAATGTGATATGTGTTGAATATGCATGAGGTCAAGTTTTAATGAATGTTGTGCACTTAACATGTATAATCACCAAATGTGATCTAAACAAACAATCTAATATGCAATGCAAGCTATTAAGTATGTTAATAATGTTAGTTCCCACGAGATCAATCCCTCATTGAACAAGATGTCTTAATGAACCATCCCCCCATACAGGGCCACTTTCAAAGATAAGATATTCTATGTGCGCAACATAGTTTCTAGGGGCTTCGACCTAGAGGGCACAATTCCCCCACTTATTTTTTATGAAGGAAATATTCAAGGTTTGACCAATATGAACTATCCTCAGAGAATCATACTTATTAAATAACCAACAGAATTTCACTCCTTAATAGTCTATAGGGCAAATAGTTGGTATATTGGGATAGCTAGTCCCTCAACACATAAAAAATATAAGTCTCCTCACTTATTATGTTTCCAAATCATAATACACTCTTAAACATCATGAATTTCCAGAAGGATTCATATCTAGGGTAAAGCTTTCAGACCAAGTCCAAGGTCATGAAGCTAAAAAATCCAATGTTGTGCAAGTGATAATGTGCCCATTAACGAAGCAATCAAAGCCTGTGTATAATGTGGAATATGCCTAAATATCATAATAGCAATGAGTATATAAGCAATATGAAGTTAAATCAAAATAGCACATGTTCATCAACATAGCAATTGGGTCCATAAAGAAGTAACTATATGAAATAATCGTAAATTAGCAAAACTAACATCTTAATTAGACTAATTAGGTCAAAATAAGCAAGTATGTGAAATTTCAACTTAAACGAACAAACATGGTAAATCTCGGCATGTCAAGGGTCTCCTCTTGGTCTGCCGAGTGGTTATGGGCTGGATTTGATAGCTTTTTTTGGAAAGCCGAGCAGGCTGTTGAGCTCCCCCTTCTGGTTTTGGGCTTTTCTTCTTTTGGTCCCTTGGTCAGGCTCGGCATACTTTTCGATATGCCGAGTTTGGTCTCGGTAGCTTTTCCAGGGGCCAAATAATTGGTCTGTGGCGCTCGGCATGCCGAGTTGGTCTCGGTAACATTTCCAGGGGCCTAAAAATTCAACTGCGAGGCTTGGTAGGGTTTCGGCAAGCCGAACAGGCTACTGAGGCTTCCCAGAGGTGTTCGGGACACTGCTCGGCATGCCGAGCAGGTTGCTAAACCTCACGATTCACACAAAATTGCATATTTTTGCTTTCTTTTGAACTTTAAACATAAAACATGATCAAGTAACATCACCTAATATGGAATTCCACACAAAACCCAATCATAACACTTAACCAAAACATGACTTGAATCAAACTTACCATGTCCTAGCATTAAAACTCAGAAATTTAGTTTGAAAACCGTATATATACTTCATACTTAAAGAAAATAACTTTGTACTCCTATTTAAATCAAAAATAGAGTTTTACTTGAATACTTACCTTGATTTGATGGTTGGTGTTGAGAATAACACCTCTTGCTCTTCTTCTCCAAGTGATGAATCCATCTTCCATGGCCTTATGTTTATATAGGCACTCAGGAATTCTAGGATTATAAACTCTAGGAACTCTAATTTCTACCCTTAGATTAGTTTGTTTGAATCTCAGCCCTTAAATTAATATTGTTAGCCTTAATTGGTTTCTTTCTAAATTGTATTCTAACTAATTCTTGTTTTAGAATCCTAGCCTTGTTACTATTCTAGTTTTAAAGACTTGTTACTAATTCCTAGTTTTAAAATTCCACTCATTAATTGGAGATTGAAACCTCCTACAAGATCCTAGCCACATGTCATAACGTTAGAAGTTATGTTTGTGTGTGTTGTACTTAGTTTCCTATTTGTACAACCCACCAATCACAATCGGTCAAAAGTCAACATGACAGTTGTTACTAAAATTTTAAATTAACCCATAATTTTCTATTATTTACACATTAACCCTATTGTTTTGTTTGAGTTATTACATTACTAGAACCACACAAAGATGCCCACACTCAATCAACCAAGGGCTATCATATAGAACCCTAGAAGCAAACTAGATCTCTAGGAGGAAGAAGAAATGGAGAGAGACAGATATATA
>JAUPMG010130969.1:0-11496 GCA_031762675.1 Pachysandra terminalis | reverse complement strand
TCCTTTCGATGATGTTGCAAACATTCCGGGCATCAAAGCTGTTAGAATTGAGGACTAAAACAAGGATATTTATTCCACATGGGCGATCGATGATGGGATGCCTAGATGAAACTAGAACCTTGGAATACGGGCAGGTGTTTTTCCAAATTTCTAGCTTTGGACATGAACAATTTCATGGAAGTCCCCTCACAATGTTCAGACGAAATGAGTCAGACCAGCGTAATATTGTGGTGGAGGGGAAGGTCATTGTTGCTAAAAATCCCTGTCTGCACCCCGGTGATGTGCGTGTCTTGCGGGCTGTCAATGTTCCAGCTTTGCATCATATGGTGGATTGCATGGTTTTTCCCCAAAAGGGAAATCGGTGAGATATTGTAACTCATTTTGGTAGTTTAACTTTGCAATAATGCTATTGTTATGTCTAAAAACGTTTTTTCAGTTTATCAAGCTCTAATTATTGATGCATGAATCCTTGTAAACATATGTTATATTGAGGGCTTTGGTTAAAGTGAACTGACTTCCAGTTAGTTTACCTTGCATGCTTATACCTAATTCTGGTACATATCTATCTGGCTTACTGAATTTCAACATGCATTTTATGACGTGGATAATTTTATGCTGGAAATCCTTCATGCATGATTGTGGAAAAGCATTAGTTGCACGTGTCTCTTCCCCTTCTTATTTAGTTCATTTAATTTAAACTCAACTCTAATTGACTTGGGATTTCACCAGAATTTATTGCATGCTTCTTTCCCTTTTTAATACCATTTATTCTCTTTCCTTCTTTCTTTTCTTATGCATGAAAATAAATGACCAAGTCTAATAACTATATCTAGTACAATTTCCTTGTTAATCTCTTTATCCTAGTCTATGGAAATTTCGTTTGATATTTTATTCATATGTGGATTCACCATTTCTCAATCTACAAGCATACACGAAATTACAGAAATATTAGCAAATCACCGAGGTTAAAAAATATTCAATCAAGCGATAGGATTATTGGATCCATCTACAACTACAATGGCATATATGATCCATGGATCCGTTGTATCTTACTGAAATTGAACACGATCTATACTGGCTTTTTTTTGAATACTACTGATGGATGAGATTTGATGCATACCACAATTTTTTTTCTGTTGTGGTGAATAATGTGCTTGAACCTGCAACCTCATAGTTGTAGTGCAAAATGTCAACCAACTAAGCTATAAGCTTGAACCTTTTCTCATGATAAGATGCAACTTTAAAGCACAGTTTAAATTTTGATTTTGTGAGAAGTTTTGTTTCTTTCTAGTATTTCGTGTAAAAATTTATACGGAAACATTTCAAGATAGAAGAAATATGAATTTAAGGGAAATTTCAGGAAGATTTAAATTCATGCTTGAGAGAGGTGAGTCATTGGGTATTGTGCCTGCAATAAAAAATAAATTGAGTTAATGTTCTTGGCTATGAGGACTCCTAAGATCCCTGAGATCGCCTATGTGAGACCTGGATAGAATTGGAGAGCACAATAGAAACGAGAGCAAGGCTAGGTGAGAGATGAAAGAGATTGAAAGCAAAGAGAAAATATGAGGAACAATTGCTTTGAGAGTCCTGAGAGAGATTAAAAGCAAACAGAGAACAGGAGAAGCAGTTGCTTAGAGAGCAAAGAGAATATGAGGAGCGATTGCTTCGGAAGTCCTGAGAGAGATTGATACAAAGAGAGAACATGAGAAGCAGTTGCTTTGATAGAATTCTGATTGTAAGCAAGAGATTAAAGATTCCCATCTTCTAAAAACAAAGATCAGGGATTCCCAATCGCTTGCGAAATTGATCAGTGATTTCATTTGACATCGGATAGTTGAAGAACATATTGCATATGAGCTTCGACTCTTGAGAGCATCAGCTCTTAAGGGTCCTCTGTTCATAGGAGAAAGTTCATAGATTGCCAACGTTGTGAGAATGAGACCTGCAATTACACGAAACAAGGGAGTAATGATGGATCAAGAAATTGATTCCCTAGCATTTCATCTCTTGGGCATCCTATGACTATGGGAGTGAGATTGAACAATCCTGATATCACGCATAAGAGGTTGCCGAGCACAATAAAACTAAGAGAAGGATAGGCTTGTGCCATAGTTTCAAAACGCTTATGTGAGCCTAAGTGTTAGACCTTGTTTTGCATGCAATTGCCCAAGCAATTAGGTGATCACCTGTCAAAAAAATTATAAATTTATAGTACTAATTTAAACTATAACAGATATAGTTTTTTTTTTTTTTTTGATAACTGATGAATTATATAAAGATGAAGAAAAGGGAATAGGAAAACACCCAAGGCTAGAGAGCCTAATCTCACGCCATGGACAAGAGAAAACAAAAACATACAAAGACCACACCCCCTAAAATATGTACACCACCTAGACACCAATACAACGAATCAAGCCTCCTCTTGCATCATCTCCTCAGGCGGAGCCCCCTCAAACATACCACTCCTCTCTAATCCTCGCCTAGCTAGGATCTCAGCCGCCAGATTGGCTCCCCGAGACACGAGATGGAACGAGAGATTCCAATCCCTAATCAGAGACCAAGCCAGCTGAAAAAGATGGGTAAATCTCCAAGCACATTGCTCCGTCCTCTCCATCCAGTTGATAATAGAGGAAGACGAACTCTCCACTATCAGATCCCGAAAGCCCTGTGCCCTCGTGAGCCTCAAGCTGGTCACTAGTGCAACCAAGGTCGCCCTCACCAAATCACCACCACCACCCGGACTAGAGAAGGCAAACAGAAAGGCCTCATCACAATCTCTAAAAACACCCCCAACCCCAGAAGGTCCAGGGGAATCCAAGGACCACCCAGCAAAGTTAAGCTTCACCCACCCGACCTCCGGTGGCCGCCAGATAGGAAGCAGCAACAAAGGGCAGCTTTTGCGCACAGAAATCCTAAACCACTCTCTTCGAATGTCTACCGCCGAAAAGCCAACAAACTGACTCCTTATAGAGGCCCACGATGCCACTGACACCAAAATACCCCCAATCACGCTCGAAGTCCTGGACTATCCTCAGATTATGCTCCCTCTATATGTGCCATAGGATAGCCTAAAACACCAGACGAAATAGAATGCGTCCCCTCTCCGCTAAGCATGGGAATTGCCACTGATCAAGCAGGTGACAGATGCCTGCCGGTATATCCCACACCCTCCCAATACTACACAGTATGAGGCTCCAAAGCTCAGTAGCCATAGCGCAGTGAAGAAACAAATGATCAAGTGTCTCCTCCGCCTCTCTACAAAGAAAGCACATCTGCGGTGAGAGAGCCATATATACCTCCTCCTCCTATGGATCATATTTGCCGTGTTAATCTGATGTAGTAATGTAGACCAGACAAAAGCCTTAACTTTAGGTGGTGTAGGGGCCGACCACATAGCTTGGGCAGAAAAGGAAATAGGCGGCCCAAGTCTGTTTGCTCTGAATTGGGAGAAGAAAGACTGACACAAAAACACACCTCTCGGATCCGGGGACTAGATCCTCCTATCCGGCCACTTCTGAGATGCGAATAAATCCCCAACTGACTCAAAAAGGGAGGCTAGCTCTGCCAACTTCACCTCCCTGATATCTCTATGCAAAGGGAGGTTCCACACAAGGCCGGAACTGGACCAAGAGAGAACCTCACACACCAACGCGGACTGACACTGAGCCATCCGAAAAAACTCTAGGAAAGCGAAGAGTGAAGGGAATCTCCCCAATCCAAGCATCATACCAAAAGAGAACAGAAGACCCACACCCCACCATGAACCTGACCATAGATAGAAACAATGGAGCTAAGGCCAGAACTGCTTTCCAAGGACTGGCCGACAACAATCTAGCATTCAAATTCAGATCCCTCCCATTCATGTGGATTCCATACTTACTCACGATCACCTTGCACCAAAGATTATCTCGCTCATCATTGAACCTCCAAAGTCACTTAGCCAGCATTGCCGAGTTTCGACCCATTGTGTTACCCAAGTTCAAACCACCTGATTCGTTCGGCTTACACACCTCCACCCACTTGACCAAATGGTCCTTATACCGTTACCCTCCCATTAGAATTTTCGCTGGAGCTTCTCGATATGAGAAGCCACCACCCTAGGCATACGGAACACCGGCATGTAGTACACAGGAAGATTGGCCACAATAGCCTGGATAAGAGTGATTCTCCCACCCAAGGAAAAATAGTTCCTCTTCCACCCCACCAGGCATTGCTCAATCCTCTCAACAACCGAATCCCAAAAAGCCATAAATTTGGGGTTACCCCCCAGGGGGTAGCCCCAAATAAGACATATGCCACTCCTTTCTCCTACACCCAAAAATCGCGACACACTCTGCTAGCATCTACTCCTCGACATGAATGCTAGACATCAAAGTTTTCTCCAAATTTACCTTCATACCAGACACCATCTCAAATACACCAAGGATAGATTTAACCCATCTAACTTGATCAAGGTCCGCCTCAATAAACATAATCGATCATCAGTAAACTGGAGGTCTGAGACCTCAACCTCATCCCTCCCAACCCGGAACCCTCTAACGACACCCTTCTACTCCGCTATTCCCATAAACCAGTTAAGACATCCCCAACTAGCGTAAACAAGAAGGGGGAAAAAGGATCACCTTGCCTGATGCCCCTAGAAGCAGGAATAAATCCACGAGTCGGCGTATTTATCAAGAAAGAAAAACAGACATTTCTAAGATACCCCGTAATCCATCTTCGCCATCTCACCCCAAATCCTTTCCACTCCAAAATCTGATCCAGGAATTCCCACTCTACCCGATCGTAGGTTTTTTCCAAATCCAACTTAATGACCAGACCCGGGTTCCTCACTCGAAACCTCTCCTCCATGCACTCCACAACGACCAAAATACTATCAGTAATCTGTCCTCCCTTAATAAACGCACTTTGCTGCGGAGACACCAACTGGGGAATCACCACTCTCCGCCTAATCGAAAATGTCGCGTTTGTAGGGTTAATATGTAATTAATAAAAATATAGGGCTAATTTAAAATTTTACTGATTAGCTATGTTTGACTATGAGTGTTTGTGATTGGTGGGTTGTATTGTAGGAAACTAAGTGCTTCACACACAATCATAATTCTTTAAGTTATAATGTGGCTAGGATTTCGTAGGAATATTTAATCTAATCTAATGGCTGAGATTTAACTAAGGTTAGTTATAACTTATTTAGGATTCTAATTAATAGGAGTTCTAATTAGTTGGAGGATAAATATTAGTTAGGAATCTAATCTAAAGGTTAGAATTAAACTAATCTATTTTAATGGCTAGGATTAATTCGATAATTGAAACTAATCCTAAACTAATAAGGATTAAGATTAGATAAGATTAACTTATAATCCAATTATATTTAGGATACTTAAATCAATGGCAGAGATTTCGTAGGAACCAACTAATCTAATCTAAGGGTAGAGATTTAATTACTAATCCTAATAAGATAAGAACACTTAGACTACTAGGGAATAATAACAGAAACTATAAGAACCTAGTGCTGGTCATATGGATCATATTTCAAGGGGGAGAGAGAGAGAGAGAGAGAGAGAGAGAGAGAGTAGCCCAGCAACTTTGAGAAGCTTAGAGTTGCAGAAGTTCAAGCTTGAAGAAGAAGAAGGTGTTCTACTCAACATGGATTGGCATTCAAGGTAAGTATTTAAGTAAAACCTTATTTTCGATATGAACTAGGTACATATGTCATATTCTTTGAGTATGACATAGCATACCTAGTATAATCTCTATCTGCTACTCCTTCATGAAAAACATGATAAACGTATAAATTTCTGGGTTTGAATGCCATGACAAGATCTAGGTATGTTAATATGATAACTATGATTAAAATATTGGGTTTTATTCGGAATTAAATATTAACATGTGTGTTTTGAAAAATATATGGCTAAAAACAATTAAAGTAAAATTTTTGTGAAGTTTTGGGCTTGTCCTGAGCGTCGGCTGACCAAACGGCTAGCCGTCTGGGTAGCCGACTGCTCCTGGGCTAGGTCGGCAGACCAAACGGCTAGCCGTTTGGTCATCCGTTTTAGTTCTGGGCTGTTCAGCTACCTAGCGGCTAGTTGCATAGGCAGCTGACACCCCAAGGCTTGTTTTGGGTTATTGCCCAAGCAGCCGTTTCTAGGGCGGCTAGCCGCATGGGCAGCCGACCCTCTGTGTTCTTCCTTTTAGCCCCTGCTTGAGCAGCCGAGGGGAAACAACTAGCCGCTAAGGTAGCCGATCACCCTGACAGCTGGCTAACGGCTAGCTGAAAAATATGAAGTTGCTCTGTTTGTTATGAAACTTTGCAAGCATGTTTAATATACTCTAATTAGACCATAAGTGGTGTTGGAATTGATTTTTATTAAATATTTTGCATATGTACCTCTTGAGGAAGATTTGCTATGTTTGCCCAATGGGTGAAATTTTGAATTGGTTGGAGGTGGTTCCAGAACTCATTATGATCATATTCTTTTGGATCAAATTCATTATGATCATATTTTATATCTCAAACTCTGTACATGTACACAAATTGCTTGTTTAGTTAATGTGCACAAATCACTTGCACAACATATGCCTATGGAGCATAATGACCATGGATTTGGTCTAATGCTTGCTTGAGTTTATGGACATAACGAGTGTTATTATAATCTAGAAATTATAATATTGGTGAGGAAGTCCTGGATGGATTGATTTGCATGTGTTGAGGGAGTCGCTTTCCCAACAGACCAATTTTGATTCTTGTCTTATGAGACAATTGCTTGTCTTGTTGGACGGATGAGCGAGTGAAATTTTGTTAGTAGATCGGCTAATGTATGGTTCACGAAGGAAGTTTTGGGTGATGCCTTGGGATGAGTCCCTATGATCGGAAATAAGTGAGGAAATTGTGCTCTCTAGGTCACAGCCCCTAGAAACTATGATGCGCACATAGAATAATCCTACATTTCACAGCCTTTTTAGGGGAATGGAATTCACATTGGTGGGACATCTTGGTTATTTGGATTAAGATCGGCTGTGGAACATACACTACTCGAATGCCAAACAGCATGCATATTGCATTCATATGATTGTATTTAGATCACATGTGGTGATTATATCTGTTTAGGTGCATAGCATGCATTGCATTCATTAATAAATGAACCAACATACATATTGCATTGCACAACACATCATATTTCATTACACATCATTTGCATATATTTTACAGCATACTAACTATTCTGTTTTTGTTTATGGATTATCATTGAAAAGTGGCATTTTCCCTATTCAATACTATTTTCATTTGATTACTTACAAGCTAAGTATAGCTCACGCTTTCTAAGCAACATATTTCAGTACCTATAGATGATGGACAACAAGACTATGATGATCAAGACGGAGGCTATGATGAAGACTTTAGTTGTAATTTGGATATTGTTTGATGATTTCAGTAGAATTTGTAATAGGATTAGTCGGTTTTATGTTTTTAATGGCTTAGCATAATTAAGATCAGATTTGAGTAGTTTAATAGGGTTTTGATTGAAGCATGAGACTTGGAGTATTTTATTTCCGTTGTTATGATTGTTTTGTTTGGATATTATTTTAAATGATATTATTTTCAAGAACTTATTTTATAATTATCTTAATTGATTCAATGGTTTGGTAAGGTATTGCTTATCCACTCCCATAGGGATATGGGTTGAGGACCTTAAATTTCGGGACTCCATTGAGATTTCCAGATTTAGGATGTGACAATAATCCCACTATTAAAAAATTCAGAAAACACCAGATCATCCTTAATCACCTCCCAATTTTTCTGAAAGAAACCAATCGTGAAGCCATCTGGGCCAGGGGCCTTTTCACTAGCCAATTTGCACACTGCTACCTTAATCTCCTCAAATCTCCTTTCCATCCACTGGCTACTTTCCTCCTCCAAACAACCATTACTCCTACTCTTCAACACAAAATCAAAGATTTTCGTTTACTTATACAACCGGGGATAAAAGTCAGATAACACAGAAGTGATCTCCTCCTCAGAGTCCACTCTCACATCACCCACTCTCAAAGATAAAATCTCATTCTTCCCCTTCTCCCATTGGCCATTTTATGAAAAAACTAGTATTTCCATCTCCTTCCTTTAACCAATTGACCCGAGATTTATGCCTCCAACTAATCTCGTCTAAGTTCAACACATCCTCTAACTCTTCACCTTTTTCCTCTCCTCCACCTCTTTCCTATCCAAAGGTTTCGGTCCTTCCTCACGATCAATCTCCACCGCCCTCCCCAATAACTTATTCTTCCTATCCCCAATCACACCAAAGACCTTGTTCCAAATCTTGTTTATACCTCTCAAATCTCTAAGTCCTCTTATAAACTAAACACCAGCCTATCCAGTGTTTGCCCCAATACAATCCTCCCACCAACCTTTGATCAAGTCCTTAAAATCAGGATGGGATGGCCACATATTCTCAACCTGAAAGGGGGCCGGACTTTTATGTCTAGCATCAGTGTTAAATAAAGCTAATATTAGTAATAATTTTCTTAGTAATAACTAATATGTTAATGAAGATTAGGCATAAGCTAATATAATACTATAATTAATTATTTATAAAAGTAGTAAGATTAAGTTAATATGAATTATATAATTGTATTAATAAAAAGTAAATTTTAATTGTGTATAATTGTGTACTTTGTAGTTTTACTTAGTATAAAACATAAGTAATATGAAAATATTATCAATAATAAGTCACAAATTAGTATAATTTATACAAGTAATGCATTTGTGCTAACTATATTAGTAATAAGCAATTATTATTAATATAAATGTAACAAATAAAGATACAATTTATTAATAAGCAATTAGTTATCTGTAAGTGTTGATTTTGAGCCATCGTTATACAATTGTATATGTATAATTTTAATTAATATTAAAAAACCCATGCAAATAGTGTCAATTATAAGTTAATAAAAAATAATTAATAAGTCATAGATTAATATAACTATATTAATAATCTTTTCATGCAAATGTATTATTGTTAAGAAGTTAATGAGAACAACAAGTTTTGTTTAGCAATCTTGCATTGAACTTAGATTAGCAATCCTTTTTCTCCCTTTGTCTGTTTTTTTTTTTTTTTTTTTCCACTTTTCACTTTTCCCTCCCTCTCTCTCTCTCTTTCTCTCTTCCTTTTTTCCTCTCTGGTTCCTTTTCTTGTTGCATGTTCATCGTAGTGCAATTTTCAAGCATCCCTGAAAAATAAAAAGAGTATAGAAAGAAGAAAAAAAAGAAAAATTCAAAAAGAAAGAGAAAAAAGATTCGAAATAAAAGAGTTTAAAAAGAAAAAAGTAGATAAAGAGTAAACTTCTGGTCCTATGTTGAACAATGTAGTTGGACATAGAAACAGTGAGTCATTATCAAAGGAGATTAAGATTTTATCAAAGATGGTTTGTTTTCAAGGGTTCAAGGTAATTTGAAAACCATATCTTCATGTTTTGGAGAACATTGGTTCTTAAGATGGGTGTTTCTACAGGGAGATGAGGTGGAATAGTTTTTACAGATAACCGAATTGGTATGTAGCAAACCTGAGGCTACAGGGGTGTTAGGGTCCAACAGAGTATTGGGTGCTATTACTTGAGAATAGACATAATAACATAGGTTATTTCATGAAGATTTCATCCTTCATCAAAAAGAGACATCAACATCACGATTCTTCGTAGAGCCACTGGTGAGTTAGGGCAGAATTACATTAGAGATTCAATTAGAGAGTTGCTTCACTCAGAGAATGGCAATGTTCAATGTAATATAGCAGATCAGTTTGAAATCTCCAAAGCGAATTTGCTTGCATCTAATGAGGAGGTGGGCTCCATATCTAGTCGGGGTTAGTCACCCATTGTTGTTGCATGCCGCAATCATGATATGAAATGGACGTTAGCTATTCTCTACGAAGATAGAATTTGTGTTAGTAATTGCAAGGCGGTGGAATTGGAGTTGTCAGTACAATGAAGTAGGAGGTTTAGCTTGCGCTTATTTCCGATATCCCGAGTTTGTGCTATTTTTTCGCGCCCTCGGAGCAGGAGGCTAGATTCGGGGCGAGGTTGGGTGCGATCTCGATGAACAGTGGGGATATATATTATTCTTGATAGATATCGTATAGGGGATTTCAGTTGGTCCAATAGTGGCAAGGGGAAGCTGGTTAAGTGTGGAGGGGATACCCATGCATCTCATGGCAAAACAAACATATATGCTAATCAGGAATGCTTGTGGGGGTTTCAGGGAGTTGGGTTTGATTACCATTATGGAATTAGGGGTGAGTTCGGTAGTGATTGGAGTGAAAAAAAATTTTGCATGGAAAATCCTGACGTTTATGATTCAGTGAGATGGACTTGGTGAATTTCAAACATACTTTAAGCTTTTGTCTAAGAAGAGCTTTGTAGCAGTCATTGGAGAAGGCTTTAGAGGATGGAAGGGAGAAGATGATGATGTGGTTTCGTCAATTCCACGTGGCAGTCTCCCAAGAATGGTGGGTCAAAGGTTCGGTGGTCAACAATCTTTAGAGCAGATGGTTCAGGGCATTGGGCCAGCTATCAAGATAGAGGTCAAGACTCAGGGTTAAATGCAGGCCTCCGTACGGCATAGCATACTAATTCAAACGATTTACCAAATATGGAAGTTCACATGTAGAAGTCCATCTTGTGGTCATGGGCCCATTAGGGGAGAGGAATCTACAAAGTCAAGATGCATTTGAGCACTTACCATTAACCAGGGTTTCCCCATCCTGCTTGAGATATCAAAGCTTATCTTCATCTCGGTCTAGATCCAGACATTGGTCTAGATCTTGTCATGGGACACAATTTAATGGTCAGTGGGTCCAAAGTAGAGGCAGGCCTTTGAGACGATCGGACCGGAGAAGATTTAAGTCCAAGCCTAAGTCATCCTGCAGAACTCGGGAGGGCCAAGAGAATTTAGGGCCTAGGGGAAGTGGCAGCACCGGTCATCCAATCGATGGTCTCTATAATCTCTAAAGGGATTAAAATAGAAATTGTAGAAGTTCTAGAAAAATTGGGGCTACAGACACATTAAGGGGTTGGGGAGGGGGGAGTGAGCTCATCGATGCAAAATATAGAAGGCAGAAACGTGGTGGACGGAGAGAGCTCAGGTCAGAATTCATTGGGGAGCGATAAGGAAGTGCCATCATATGGCGTAGTGTGTTCGAGTTAAGGAGATCAATGAGAAGGGTTGAAGATTTCATGAACGATGTCCTTCGATAACAAGCAAACACAGGACATGAGAGGTTACCCATGTCGGGTCAGATTGTCTTTGAAGGGAGAATACAATAGGTTTCCTATGTCAGGGGTGAATGACAATGATAGGCCACCTAAGTTCGCCATAGTGTTTAAACTCGGTTCCCGGCTTGGGATCGTTCTCGGCTGATCCCGAGTTGGATCGGCGATCCAACTCAGGATCGGCCGAGACGAACGACCTCTTTTAATTAAAAAAAAAAAAAAAATTTATGG
>JAUPMG010130939.1:0-11496 GCA_031762675.1 Pachysandra terminalis | reverse complement strand
GACACACAATTTTAGCTAATTTACTTGAATCATCTTCAAATGAGTGACAATCAACCTTTAGAAAACCCTAAGATAACATAGGATCAAAAGTTTAAATTCTACCATTATAAGGTCCCATTTGGTCAAATATGTCAACAATGGATTTTCTATTAATTGACTTTTTAGTTAAATGGAAACCCATATTCTAGAATAGCTTAATCCATAAAGTCCAATCACTTTTCTCATGTTCTTGTTTACCCCAATCCACAATCCAAGTCTATTAATATAAGCCCAATCCATAAAGTCCAATCACTTTTTTCCATGTTTTTGTTTACTCCAATCCACAATCCAAGTCCATTAACCAAGCCCAGTCCACATAGTCCAAACAATTGGACCAAAAATAACACAAAAAGACAAATTTAATCCACCTCATTATACTCATCCCAACTTTCTCCACTACTCACAATGGGAGAATCAAGTTGTCTACCCACTAGCATGGGTCTGTGGTTTTTCACCCTAAAATAATGCAATTATCCCAACTTTCTCCACTACACATAATGGGTGAATCAAGTTGTCTACCCACTAGCATGGGTCTTTGGTCTTTAACCCATAAAATAATGCAATCATCCCAATTTTCTCCACTACCCACAATGGGAGAATCAAGTTGTCTACCCATTACATGTATCCACTACCCATTAAATGCATCTACATACATAATGGGAGAAGCTTTGATCAATGACCCTTAACCCACTATTTATTATCACCTATGCCATCCTCTCATATCAATTCTCCTCACCTAATCTCTTGACATTCACACTTTTACCCTTAACATTTTCATAATTTAAAGTGTAAATCAATAAAAGACAAAGTTATTATGGAACTTTATCCTACCCAAAAGACCAAACTATCATTTTTAAAATTCCAAAAGTAAATCAACAAGGATTGGTGGCGACTCCTAAACCCCCATTTTTTCTTGAGCAAAGCTTCTCCCATTATTGACCCACTACCCATTAAATGTATCTACCATCCATAATAGGATAAGCTTTGGTCAATGACTCTTGACCCACTATTTATTACCACCTATGACATCCTCTCATACCAATTCTCCTCACCTAATCTCTTGACATTTATACTTTTATCCTGATAATTTTCATCATTTAAAGTGTAAACCTATAAAAGACAAAATTATTATGGAACTTTATCCCACCCAAAAAACCAGACTATTATTTTTAAAATTTCAAAAGTAACCCAAGGCCTTCACCCTTAGCCTATAAATTCCCACTCTCTTCACCCATCTCAACACACCTTCAAGCCTTCCCTTAGGCCTTAAAAAACTCTTCTACTTTCTCTTTAGAATTACTCTAGTAGTCTAGAACCCAAGCTTGCCCACTCACATATAAAGAGAAGAAGGATTCAAGTGAAGCATCTAAGAGAGCCTAACAATTTCAAGCAACAAAGAGGTATTTTTTTTACCTCACCATTTTCTTTAGATTATTATCTTTATTGTTTGTCTTTTTAACTTTTGCATACCTTCTTTTTCATCATTTAGTATTTACTCTTTCATTTTCATCTTTTATCTTCTATAGACCAAGATAAGATTCCTCATTTTCTATATCTATGGGAATGTGAGGAACTCTATTTTTACTTGAAAAATTTTGATATTATTTCAAAATCTATAATGGTGATTTCATTTGATGGACATTGATATAGAATGAAACCAATAAAAATTGTTTCTCTTCCCAACCAATGGAAAAATGAAACCCTTTTTCGCTTCTTTTTTTTTTTTTTTTTTTTTTGGGTTACTTCATTTTCACACATCTTGTCTTATCTTTTCTCACTTTATAATATTCATTCTCTTTAACTCCAAGTAAATTCCTTTTTCTTATCTCCATATCCATGTTATGTATAAATCCATGTGTACTCGTCTTCAAAGTGTTCTTCCTAATCATACTTTTTCTATCTTATTTTTACATTTGATTAATCATGTTATAAGTGTAGACTAAACATTCATCTTTATTCAAATTTTCTTATTTGCTTATTTCTTCATCAACCATGATAGTAATTAGTTCTCTTTATTTCCATGCATGTTAGTAGCTTGTTCATAATAGATCTCTTGCTTATTTTCAATCTTTCTTTTTTGTACATTATAATAAATACATGCTTGAATTACAAATGCATCATATAAACTTACAAACCTTGTCCCATCCATTTTCACCCATCTTAGGAGGAACTTAATAATCTTGCAAACAAGCGACCATTATCCCCGGTGGCAAACCTTACGCTCTCAGTGTTAGTAGGCCTACGGCCGGGTGACCATTGCCCCCGATGTCGACGCCCAACACTCCACCCCAATACCAAACAACTTGAAAAGCATGTGGAGAAATCCATGTGTGGAGATTTGCTTACCGGTTTTGGGTTTCCATTAGCCTTTAGATGCATACACTTCAACTCCTCATGTAGAATCTGGTTTAGGTTAGAATGCTAGTAATTTTAGGACACGTGTGATTGTTTTGTCCACTAAATATGACTCCATAAGAAATAAAGTCACTAAGTCATACTGTAGTTTTTATCTTTGTCAATCACAAATTGAGTTAAATGCTTGAGAAGATGATAAGGGAATCAAGGAGTACGTAACCGGTTTAGACTGGATGAAGTGGGGTGCCTAACACCTTCGTTATTTTCATAATCGAACCTCTGAACCCATTGATCTCTTGTTACGCATCCAGTGGAGTCATCAATTGTTGATTTATCATGCCATTGAATATAAGGCCCCGGTGTCCAATCACACCGTAAAAATGATTGGTGGTGACTCATAAACCCCAATTTTTTCCATCTTGATTCTCATTGGAGGGTTTGCCATCGTTCCGTCAGAGCGCTTTCAATGTGCTTTTTGACCTTTCTACATGCATTTAATTAAAGTTAAAAGAGAAAAAAAAACGACAAAAATAAAAAGAAAGAGAACCTTTCTTTCGATTTTCTTAAAAACAAAAAAAGTAAAAAAAAAGATAAATAGACACGTCTTCCCCTTGCTACAGTAAGGGAACGGTTTACCTTAAAATATAGTATAGATACGAATTCAAAACTGCTGGGAAAATGGTTTATCAAGATTCTTTGGAGAGAAGCTTTGTCGCAACGAGAAACTAAAAATAAAATTTAGCACTTGCCTTTGTTCTTTCTCTTTTTCTCAATCCAGTCCTTGGAAACACTTGCCTTTGTTCTTTCCCTTTTTCTCATTGGTCAATTTAGATAATGGGAGAGCATGGCTAATAATTATTGTATTAGTTGTTTAGTTGATGGTAAAAAAAAAAAAGATAGTCAAAATGTGTTGGTTGTTGAGTTTAATTCTTGTTCTGATGGTTGTGCATATGGAAGTATTTCCTTTAATTGAGATACCCTTCCTCATAAAATTTTGAGTAAGTTGCGTGTCTTTCCTAATGTCTTAAGTTTATTTTTGACATTATAATGTCCTGTGCTTTAGGAATTGGTCAAAGTGATGGTTGTGCATATGGAAGTATTTCCTTTAATTGAGATACCCTTCCTCATAAAATTTTGAGTAAGTTGCGTGTCTTTCCTAATGTCTTAAGTTTATTTTTGACATTATAATGTCCTGTGCTTTAGGAATTGGTCAAAGTGCAAGCTGAAGGCTCCATTTGGGATAGAGGAAAATTGGCAAATCCTGGATGGGCATACCATGTAAGATTTGAAGCAACATAATCTAACTGAAGACATTATTATAATACATTGGAATGGACTTGTTTTTGCTAACCATAGTTTGTTGAGATGAGGTATTGTTTCCCTTATTTGAGTCATTTTCAAAAGAATCATTAAAATATCCTATTTTCTCAATTACAAAAACAAATTGATTACTGTACTTGTCTGCTGCCACATAACTGTTTTCTTTATGAAGTAAATCAGAATTACCAAATGAAAGCTACAACCCAGCCAGTTGATGTTTTTGCTATAATTGTTTAAAATAACTAATACTATTTGAAATATTTGTTGTATTTGTATCTAAGTTGCTGATGCTAGATGTAGGACAACACTTCGAGGGAAGAGTTGGGAGTGTTATTGGATGAAAGTGACCATGGGATTCACAGGTTCATTGCAGCCTCTCTATCATTTCTGTTTTGTCTTTCTCTTGTTCTGTTCTACAATGTATTTTAGAATTGGCAACATAATAGTAGTCAAATTGATGCAAATTTTTAGCTCATTAGTATGTGGGTCTATGCATAGAAAGTTGATTAAATAACTACTTTTGGTATTTTCTCAGTATTTGAAGTAGTACAGAAAAAAAACTACCTTTGTAATATATGATTCTTTCAACAATCGAAATCAGGAGGAAGAAGGAAACATAGCACCAATGTAAAGCTGTTATACAGAATAGAGCTTTTGATGCCAGTTTTGAGTGTGTTTTAATTGGCAAGCAATATGAAGTTTGCTTTGGAGGAAGCTATCAACAAGATTACTCTTGGAGAAATCAAAGTGTCTTTTTGTTCTTTGATAACCTAAATTGCTTCAGGTGTGTTTTAATTGACTAGATGATGCACATCTCCTTTGGTGGTAAGATTATTCCTATTAGAGTCAATTTGGTATTAAACTCCAGTGTTTGGATTTGTGAAATTGCAAGAATAATCAAATGAATTCTAAGGGATTGTTTTTGTGAAGACGTTCATTTATGTGAATGGAAATTTGATGGTAGAGTTAAAATCAATTGGGAGAGGGGTGGTATCAACATTTGGAATACTGAGAATATGAATTCAAAACTGCTGGGAAAATGGTTTAGAAAGATTCTTTGAAGAAGCTTTGTCGCAGTGAGAAACTAAAAGCAAAATTTAGCATTGGAAAGAATCTTTTGACACTAACAAACACGATCAGATTCCTCAATCCAATCATTGGGAACACTTGCCTTGGTTCTTAACCTCTTTCCAATTGTTCAATTTAGATAATGGGAGTGAATAAATTTTTTAGAAAGATGTTTGGTGGGTGTCATTTTTGTGCTAATATTTATTGTATTTGTTGTTTAGTTGATAGTCAAAATGTGTTGGTTGTTGAGTTCATTAATTCTTGTTCAGATGGTTGTGCATCTTGGACTACTTCCTTTAATTGAGATACCCTTCCTCTTAAACAACTTGAGGAAGTTGCGTGTATGTCTCAAGGATGTCTTTGTTGTTCACAAGCGAGGATCGCACACTATCATCTCTTGATCGTAAGGTGATTACTTACTCGGGCCCTTACTTTTGGTTCTTAGTATTTCCCCCTTTATGTTCTTGGCCAGTAGGCCTTCTTTCTTGGTTAATGCAAGGCCTTTCTGGAAGATTAGTATCAGTGATACCCCTCAAATGATAAGGAAGATCAAAGCTTTCTCTTCAAGTGCCCATGATGTGTTGTTTTACTTTTCTGCTGTTGTTTTATTGCCGTTATGTGATGCCTTTGGATCTTTGTTAGTTGCTTCAACAATGGAATTTTAGGGGATTGTTGCAAGTAAAAAATCATGTGCATTTTTCAGGGTGTGCTATTTTGTGTACCTTCGTACACCTTCAATGGAATGCAACAAGCAAGATCTTCACGGGGGCAATATACATAAAGCCAAATGGACAGGAGGTCCGAGTGCAAGTGCTGGACTCTGTTAAAAAAGATGATTATTTCTCGATTATTCGGGCTGCAGGCCAGCTCGGATACAAGATTGAACGTCCACGTCTGTATGTGAGTATTGTCAGCACAGTATGGGAAATTCAGAATTTTGTTCCCCTTTACCGAGGCATGTTGTGTACATGCACTTTTCTGAAGATTTAGAATGAAGGCTTTATGAAAAATTGGTTATTTCTGATGTGGTTTGTTGTTTTCGGGTTGACTTACCCCGACACTAAGGTCATGTTTCCTATTTTGTGTTTAATGACTCAGTTCAATTCTGCCCACAACAGAAAGTTTGGAAAAAAGAATTAATCTTACATATCTAATGATGCAGATTGCAGACTAAAGCGCTTTAGGAATATGGAGAAGGAAGGTATAGAGGATAGATAGTCCATTTTGTTTCACTCAGGGCTTGGAGGAATGTATAGAGGAGAGATAGCCCATTTTGTTTGTCCCTCAAGGATAGGAAATTATTCAAAAAGACTTTTGAAGTTTTGTGTATGTGTGAATAATTAGTCAAAGAATAAAGATTTTTCTCCCTAGCATTGTAAACTTTGTTTATGTGTAACACAAGATTGCTTCAATGACTCGAGTACCAATGTGTGTGTATCTCTGTGTTTTTGTTTGTTTGAGCATTATGAACAGTTTAAAAAAAATTGGTTTGCATACTAAAATGAGTTAAATGCCAAGAGAATGTGAGACAAATAAGGATGATAAGACTCGTTGAGGGTGTCGATGTTTTCTTCTATTTCATGTCGAGTCTCATTATGTTATTCCCGACCACAACAACTTCAACCCAGAGATTGATTTATGATTTTGGGTTAGAAAAATCAGTACTGTACTCACAACTAAGAGAGGGACAATGGATTGCATCGTACTGAAGGTGTTCTCCAAGAGTCTTTTCACTGCTAGATTGGAGAAATTGTATCGAGGAAATGGTGAATCTTCACGATGCCCAGTCAAGGTGATCAGCATCAGCTATGAGAAGGTTTTCGAAGAGCAGCGAGAGAAAATAGGATGGATTGCAGGCAGCAGTTGGGCAAGTGCGGAGTCAACGTGTGGGCTCAGAGAACGAAAGTATACAAAACAAGGATTTAGAAAGATGAGTAATAGGGTGAAAGATCGAGCCTCGTGTAAATTATTGTCATTGAAGAAACAGTGAATCTGAGAGAACGAAAGTATACAAAACAAGGATTAAGGAAATAGTGAATCTGCACGGCTCCACATACTGCAAGGACACGTCCCCTTAGTAGGTTTAAATTTAATTTCCCCTTCATAGGCATATCCCAACAATGTGAAAATTATTCTCCTTCCTCTTCTAGAGGAGGAACTCATTTCATTACTTTGAAATGATTCCCAATAAAACTCACTATCAAACAACTCCAGTCATATGCCTCAACATCCCAATTTTAAGATCAAAATGGCTCCTAATTTCCCTTTGGTATTGGCAATCTCTTGTGCTATACAGCTGCAAAGAGGAGAATACAAAGCCTCAGTTTAGAACCAAGCATTATTGTGCATCATATGTTAGTTTATTAAAGCGAACCTGAATACATAACAAATAGGAACGAACAAATGCAACAATGCTCTAAATATAATAAAATCTGCAATACTTCAAAAATAAACTATAAGATTCTTTTCTATACTGATCCCAAATAATTGGCATACATACCAGACTTCACTCACATACGATTTTTCAAGTTTTGTAATAGGTCAGCTAGGGTAAACTTTGCTTCTGTGTAATCCAAGATTGCTTCAATGACTCAAGTTCCAATGACAAAAGGTACCATTGTCAAAGCCATCAGACTCCAAAATACAAATCTGATTCCTGTGACACTTTTAGATTTCCGTCCTTTGTTTTCTCTCAAACTATGCTCACTGTAGGTTATATATATGGTTATTGGTTCTCAAGAGCTAGACTTGTTTATTTGAGTATTTTTTATGCTGAATTTAGGACTTATTTGAAGTGGAACTGGCTACTTTTCAACATTCATCTGTTGTAAAATTTCCATGGCTAGAAAGCAGTGTTAAGAGCCCCTTTCTTAGCCAACTCATCCTTTTGTGAATTAGCAGATATCTAACCCCATTCACCCTTCAAATAAGGTATTCATTTGATTTGATAGGACGGTGCTCTCTTTAAATCATTGCAATAGTTTTTGTGGTCCTCCTGACTTGCTTTTACCCCCAATTTAGGATGTTTGAAGAATCCCCTTCAATAATGAAGTTCGATAGACCAGATTTTCACAGTCCTTGAAACCTTATACTTGGCAAAGGTCTCTACTCTGCTAGAGTGGCTCCCAGCTAGTCACCCCCCAAAAAAAGTGTGATTTACCTTCATGGCTCCAAATGATACCTCTATTACAAAAGAGCCTTGATTACCCCTATGGTCACCTAATTTGTGTGTGTGGGGTGGGGGGAGATGGAGTCGTATGGGGATAAATGAAATGTAAGATTTTTGAACATGAATCCTCAAACCATTTCGAGCTCGCTGATAGGAGGATAGCGAAGGTGGTTGATCATTGGGATTTTATTCTCGAGGACTTTCTTGGCGTTTTGGTGGGACATGGTGAGCGGTCTATCGTTTGATTGGAATGGATAGTGCCTCCAACCAGGATTACCAAGCTGAATTTTGATGGGTTCCTATTAGACGATTGGTGCCTTCTGGCATTGAAGTATTCCAAAGTAGTTGTGTCATTCACTGCTCAATTAGAGGGGAGCTCCATAGGTTAAGAGGTTGCTTCTCCCTTATTTGGGCTTAAGGGAGTCGAATGTTTCAGTGAAAGGGGACTGACCTATGATCATCGCTTGGGAAAAGATACTTGTCTTGGAGCACTACCATCAGATTGATCAAATTTATTGTCTTCTTCATTTGGCCAAAGAAGAAGTTTATTTTATGATTTTATAGTGTCTTGTGCTTTTGGAATGGGTCAAGGTGCAAGGTGAAGGCTCCATTAGGGATAGAGGAAAATTGGCAAAACCTGGATGGGCTTCTTACTATGTATGATTTAAAGCAACATAATCTAACTGAAGACATTATTATAATACATTGGAGTGGACTTGTTTTTGCTAACCATAGTTATTTAATCCCTTATTTGAGTGATTTTTAAAAGAAACATGACTATGCAAAACATATTTGATTTTGTCAATTACGGAAACAAAGTGATTACTGTAGTTGTGCAGCCACATATGAAGTAAATCAGAATTACCAAATGAAAGTTACAACTCAGCCAGTTGATGTTTTTGCTCTGACTATTATAAAAAAACTAATACTATTTGAAATATATGCTTTATTTGTATCTAAGTTGCTGATGCTAGATTGGCAGGACTACACTTCGCCGAAGGGAAGAGTTGGGAGTGTTATTGGACGAAAACGATCATCAAGTGAGAGATCGGATCGAGAAAGCATCGCCCAAAGCTTCTTTCATTCCGAACGCCCGGATTCGACCGCTTGCCCCCGGGATGCGACTAGAAAGAGGGGAGTGTGGAAAGCAATAATGAAAGTTAGCTGACTCCATTCTATCTACGACGCATCGAATCAACCGAGATAAAGAAATCCTGAGTCAAAAGATTCCCCCTACGAACACAGCGCCTCCCTCATTTTTTTATTGTCTTTCCCTTGTTCTGTTCTACAATGTATTTTAGAATTGGCAACATAATAGTAGTCAAATTGATGCAAAGAAGTGTTGGATTATTAGTATGTGAGTCTCTGACATAGAAAGTTGATTAAATAACCACTTTTTGATATCTTCTCAGTATTTGAAGTAGAACAGAAAAGAACTATCTTTGTAATATATGATTCTTGCAACAATGGAAATCAGCAAGAAGAAGGTATCATAGCACCAATATTGTTATGAATTTTGCTTTGGAGGAAGCCACCAGCAAGATTACTCTTGGAGAAATCAAAGTGTCATTTTGTCCTTTGATAACCTAAATTTTTTATTTTATTTTTCTTGGTAATGTCTTTGATAACCTAAATTGCTTCAGGAAAAGGATGGTAAAATAAGATCAACAACTTGACAGTGTTCATGGTTTTTATGATGCTCTTCATAGAGCAGAGATCTGGAATACAACATTAGTGATATAAAGTGACTTATATCTGCAAGGGTATGAAATTAGAGCTGTATCGTAAACCTTGAGCATGGCTCAGGCTTGGCTCAAGTTTGTTAAAAAATTTAGGGTTCAGGCTTGTTAAATTATCTTGGGCTCAGATTTCGCTTGGCTTGCAAAGCTGAGCTTTACCCATTTCGACTCATGCTTGGGTTCGTAAGCCTTGAACAAGGTTCAGGCTCGGCTCAAACTCCATTAAAACTTTTACGTTAAAATATGTTGGGATCGGGCGTGCAAAGAAGCTTAGTTTAATCCAAGTACATCAATATTATAGTTAGTGATTGATAAAAATATAATATATTCGCATGTATGTTTCATATTAATATATATCATACTTCTTTTAAAAGTTGAACGAATTTTTTAAGTTTTTATTTTTTTTCAATGGTTTTTGGTTGTTAATTGTTTTAATTTACTCTTTTGTTCTTAGTAATAAAAATCGTATAGTATTAAATTGTTTAATTGTTTTGTAATTTAATGTTTTTTTATGATTTTTTGGTCATTTGCTTTCAATTTTTTTATTAAACAGAAAGAATGATTTTTTAAATACCATTTTGTTTTCATTATTATCCTTATTCTTTATGTACAATTACTAAAAAAATAGTATTACCCTCGTTTATATAAAAGGGTATTTTAATAAATTTAATTACTTAAGATAATTAACACTATAAATCTAATCATGTCTTTAATGTTAAAACGTATCTTTCTCTTCTCTCTCTTCCAACCAGTTCGTCTCCCACACACGATAAACAACGGTTAATCTTCCAAAACTGTCAAGTGTGCTGATGCATTGTTAGTAAAATGAATAGTCATCAGGCCATCGGAGATGTTACTACTTGCAAAGAAGCCATGAACCTAAAATGTTACAGAAGCACTTCAACATGGTGATCCTTTTGTGTGTTTGTTTCTGAATAATATCTAGCAGCTGATCATCTGCTTGCTTACAGATTCTAGGGGATGGGGAATTAATTGAATGTGAAGCTAAACATAAAGGCCCGTGCCTTGTCGGTATCTGCAAAGGAGAAGCTTGAGGCTGCTGGTTGCTCGCTGACATTATGAACCTAATCTTATTGGTAGGGTTGTAAGCATCAGATTTCAGACAAATTACAAGAGAGGCTTCGTACATGAAAAATTACAGGACAAGACAAACTAAATTATCTACTTTTCAACTAGGTAAGAAATCATTTTAGACCCAAAGCAACCTTTTAACAAGTATGTCAATCTTTTCCTATACTAATTTTTTTTTTCTGAAACGTTTTTGTTCTGTGAAATGCACCCAAATGCAGAAACATGTTATATAATTGAAAAAGGAAATATGATTTTGAATAAAAACTTAATTTAGTTAATAATTTGTATAAATTATCAAATTCATTTTACATGGATAAGAATTTTTTTACATGATTTTGAATTAGTATTTTTTTCATGGATTGTTTTTTGGTAAAGTATTTTTTTTCATAAATATGTTGTTTATTAGAAATAAGTCGGCTATCTTAGCCGTATCATCTGCCCGTTTGCAAATTGTGCTACTTTGGAAAGCTTGAGAAAATCCGGCTCCTGCTCATGCATTTCAATCATATATTCGGTCTATAAGTAAATGCTTGCTCTTTTGTCATTGAAATCTGACTTGGTTCTTTCATGGAAATTGGAGAATTACCAAGAAGAACTCAAAGAAATGAAGTATATGATCAAACAAGAATATGTTTCTCACTTGAGAAGGTAATAAAACTTGGCTCTATTTGTTCTGTTAACGTGATTGTGATTACATTCGGTACTACATCTCAT
>JAUPMG010130928.1:0-11497 GCA_031762675.1 Pachysandra terminalis | reverse complement strand
CTTATAATATCTGCTTTCTAACTTATCTAAGGGTTTTGTCTTTTCTAGAATGGTAGCAAGAATGGTGACGTTGCTCTTAGGATTTGTGTAAAAGTGACACGCGTCTCCTGATCCGTGTTGCTCAAGTTCCAAAGCAACCTATCACAGAGCAATTTTTTAATGTTTGAAATTATTACCTCTATTTTCTCTGGAAGTAACTTAGGCGTGTTGAAAAACACGTGTCCTTCAGGATATGTTTTAGGACCACGTGTCACTCAAGATGTGTTTAGGGCGTGAGGGTCCCTCACTGAACGCTTAGTCGAGTGACACTTGTCCTATTTGGAGTGGAAAACTCTCTACAAATAGCAGAGGCCATCCTCCATTGAAGAGGATGGGAGGATTAGATCAGAGTTGAGTCTTTAAACTACATACTAGAGAATCTGAAACTTCCTTGAATTTGAGAAATAGGAAACAACAGTGAGAAAAGGCACTGAAAGAGAAAAAGAGTAGTCTTCAGACTCTGAGATTTTTACTGCTCTAAGATTGCATTCTAACTGACTTTTCAATTATTGCAACATTCCACTCTTTCTTGTCCCTTCTCTTTGTCTTATTTGCAGGTCAAAGTTGACAAGGAATGCTCTTGACAGAACAGCTGCGCGATGGTTTTCGCTGTCTTGAGACGGACTTCCCTACCTTTTTCTCTGGTAGACTGGTTGTAATTGGTTCTCATATGTTAGTTGTCATTATCTTCTAATATATTTGGTCTTTTACAAATCTGTCACCACCATTTTTTGTGACTCCACTAGGGAGTCTGTTGTCGTTTCCTTTCATCTTCTGTCTGTTGCTGTTTTCATTCTATCTTTTCTTCATGGATCCATCCAGTTCCAATACTATTCCTCTTGTGGAAGATAACCCAGAATAGAATCCTCCTCAGGATCCCGTTCCTCCTCAAGACCCTGAAGAGATGGCTAAATATCTTATTGCAACCATTCTAGCTCTACAGGCTCAATTAGATGCTTTGCGTAACAAACCTGGTCTCAGGTCTTCATCAAACCCTGCTATCAAAACCTCTCCTACAGTAAAACCTCCTCCATGTACTTCCATGCCTCCACCTGCGTTCAAACCTGACTTTGTTACAATTGCAGACGTCCAGGCTCTTCTACAGAAATCTCAGTCCAAGGATGCGGACAGTATTAGTAGTGACTTTTGTCCTCCGTACCCAGAGGCATTCTTTAGCTTGCCATACCCCAAGGATTATGAAACTCCTGTCTTTCATCAGTTTTCAGGGCAAACGGGAATGTCAGGGAGCATGTTAGTCACTTTATAGAAGCACTAGGGGCTTATGCTGGCAATAAAGAGCTCTGTCTGCGGGAATTTTCAAAGTCACTCTCTGAGCGAGCCTACACATAGAATAGCACGTTAGAACCTGTTGTTGTGCATGCCCAGGAAGACATGTGTCATTATTCCACACAAGTTTTTCATTACTAAAGAAAAGTTCACCATCATAGATCTTAGCCAGGAGAGGCAGAAGTCAGTGGAAGATCTGGTCCAGTATGTCAAGCGCTTTAGGGACCTAGTGATCACCTGCATGGAGGCTGCTTCTGAGGAGAAGTTTGTCAGAATCTGTATTAACGGCATGCTTCTACCATACCGCATCCACATTGAGAATCATGAGATCAAGGGCTTCACCAAACTATACAAATATACCAAGCGGACCAATGCTTCTATTCCTGCTCATGAGAAGAGGATAGAGAGGAAGTGTGCTTTAGTTGTCACTACTGGCAAGGAGGAAGAGCATGTTCCTAAGAGGACAGGCAGGCCTAGCAGTAGCAATAACACCAACAATAATCGAGAGACACGCGCACCACCTCCAGAGGCAACCTGTTCTCCAGCCCAGCTGAACACTTTACTGCAAGAGTGGATCAAGGATGATCGTGTCTTGCTGCCCCTATTGAGAAGGAAGCCTTAGAGGCCGATAAGCGGTCCCCGCAATATTGCAAGTTCCACCGCAATACTCGCCATTCCACTTTCGACTGATGGGCCTTAAGGAAGATTTCTCATTCTAGGCTGGCGGCTGGAGACATCGATGTCTTAGATGTGAAGGTGCACACTGATCCTCTTCCCCAACATAAGGGAAAAGGAAGAGAAGTTGTGCGCATGATGTCTATCTTCACAAGCAGGCAGAGGTCCGATCCCTAATCCAGTGAAGCTGTATGTAGCACTACCAAGTTCCAGATGTTCTTTGAAGACATACAATTTACCTCCTAGATGAGAACTGAGACCACCCAAGCATTGTTGGGGATGATAGAGAAATACTACCTTCCAATGCTTCAACTGCCAGGAAGCTCTTATATACTACCCTCCGCGACTCATCAAGCATGCCATAACTTTCACGGAGGAGGACATGATGGCATCTTCGAAGGACCACAATAAACCCCTGTATGTGAATGCTACTTTACAGGGTGTGGAGGTTCGAAAGGCGCTGGTTGATGGTGGCTCTGCAGTCAACCTCATTCCCTTTGAGATCTTGGAGGCAGTAGGTGTTTCCAGCAAGTGCATAGTCCCCAGCTAGATCCGAATTCTGGGTTTTGATACCCAGTGGCAGCAGACGTTGGGCTACATCTCCCTTAACCTGCGTATAGGGTCTTTCAGATTCCCTATTATATTTCATGTCATTGATGATAGAGCTGTGTTTCACGTGTTGTTGGTAAGGCCATGGATACACCGAGCGAATGTGGTGCCCTCCACTTATCATCAATGTTTGAAGGGAATCTGTAATGGGAAGATTGTTAGGGTGGTAGTAGAGCCCTTTCCCTTTGATGAATCAGAGACTCACTATACTGAGGTGAACCATTATGATGGGTTCGCTCTGGAGGGGGAATGTCGCGTCACCAAGCCTCAAGGAACTCTCTTTCCCTTATGGGCTACTCTGGAACCAGCTGCTCGTCCAGTGCCATCTTCTTCAGCACCATCCTCTTCGGACCTTCGAAGGCTTGTTGTGTAAAGTTGGACCTTCCAGATGGAAGGTTTGTATCCTGTAGTGCGCCCCTACTGAAGAAGTGCTAGAAGCTCCCGAATCCAAACTTGAACAGGCCCTAGAACACTTATAGGATGGTATTCAGACTGTTCAAGAAGAGCTATCTACAGTTGACCTCGGAGAGGATCCAACTGTCAAAAAACCTGTACAAATATCTTCCTCCCTCGAGCCAGATCAAGAGAAGGCCTTCATAGCATTGCTCTCCCAGTACAGAGATGTCTTTGCTTGGAGCTATGAAGATATGCCAGGACTAGATCCTGAGTTGGTGACTCATAGGCTTCATCTCTCTCCTGAAGTGCGTCCTGTCAAGCAAGCACCAAGAACCTTCAGGCCAGACATTGAGTTGCAGATCAAGACCGAAATTGAGAAGCTTTTGCAGGCAGGCTTCATCAAGCCTATACAACATCCCTCATGGCTATCTAATGTTGTCCCTGTAAGGAAGAAAAATGGGCAAATTAGATGTTGTGTAGATTTCAAGGATCTTAATAAAGCTTCTCCAAAGGACAATTTCCCTTTGCCTAAGATGGATATACTGATTGATGCCACTACATGGAGTGAGATGTTCCCCTTCATGGACGGATTTTCAGGCTATAACCAGATCCTCATAGACCCAAGGGATGCTGAAAAGACCGCTTTTAGAACCCCTTTGGAAAACTTCTATTATATAGTCATGCCATTTGGTCTCAAGAATGCTGGTGCACCTTACTAAAGGGTCATGATTGCTATATTCCTTGTTATGATGCATGGAGAAGTTGAGGATTATGTGGATGATCTGGTTAGTAAGTCAGCGAAGCATGAAGACCATATTGTTGTCTTGGAAATGGTATTCCAAAGATGCCGGATGTATAAACTCAAGATGAATTCTACGAAGTGCGCCTTCGGGGTTTCCTCTGGAAAGTTCCTTGGGTTTATAGTCCACAGGCATGGAATTGATTTGGATCCCACGAAGGCTAGGTTCGTCATTGATGTATCTCCTCCTAAGACTCAGGAGCTGAAATCCTTCCTTGGATGGGTGTCTTACATCCGGAGGTTCATACCCAAACTTTCTGCTCATCTGGTTCCTCTCATGCCCCTCCTAAAGAAGAACGTCCCTTTTGACTAGAGGGAGGAACATCAGCAAGCCTTCGAGGCCATCAAGCAAGTGCTCGCCCATCCTCACACTATGATGGTTCCTAAGGGAAACCTCTCAGGTTATACATCGCCTTCACTGATCAAGCTATAGGCGGTCTACTTGCTCAAGAAGATGAGCAAGACATTGAGAGACCAGTCTACTACGTCAGTAGGCTTCTACAGGGGGTTGAAATCAGATACTCCAGGATAGACAAGTCTTGTCTGGCCTTAGTATATATGGTGAACAAGCTGAAGCATTATCTGCATTCACATTCAATTCACCTTGTCACTAGGAGTGACCCTGTCAAGTATCTCCTTTCCTAACCCATTCTCTATGGAAGACACATCAAATGGCTACTTCAACTAACTCAGCTTGAGATCGTGTGCGAGACTCCGAGAGCTATCAAAGGACAAGTTGTGGCTGATCTATTGGTTGCCTTCTCCACTCATGAAGAAGAGGACGACGTCATGAATGAGGTATCTATGGTTTCTGAAGAAGAAGAGTGGCAGATGAAATTTGACCACTCATCCAATTCTCAAGGTGGTGGAGCAGGGATTTAATTGATTTCTCCAAATGGTCAATAGTTTTCATTCTCTTTCAAGCTGGATTTTCCTTGCACCAACAACAGGGCGGAGTATGAAGCCTTGCTGATTGGTCTCACCTTGGCGCGTTAGATGAACGTTCAGAACATTCATATTTCTGGAGATTCTTCCTTAGTTATCTCCCAAATCAATGAGGAATTCGCAGTCAAGGAGCCTGACTTAGTTCCTTACAGGACAATCATACAAGCTCTCCTTCGAAGGTTCACACGTTATTCCTTGACTCGCACAATGAGGAGCAGAAACAAGCATGCTGATGCTTTGGCCAACTTGGGAAGCAAACTTCAATTCGAGTTTGACGCAACCACCTTGGAAGTCATCCGAAGGACTACTCCCTTCGCTTAACTTCTTCAAGAGTTGAAGAGCTCATTTTAGAAGGAGACTGGAGGTATCAAATTATCTTTGATCTAGATAATCTTTCCCACCGCACTCCTACTACTCATTTGAAGATTCTGATGAACTTTACCAAGCAAGGTAAGGTTCTTTATTACAAAGGGGTTAGTTGAGCTCTCTCCAGATGCATTGGACCGAAGGAAGCCATGGAGAAGGTATAAGCAATGCATGACAATACTTATGGGATTTCAGAATCTATTGCCTTGTACAGACGACTCCAGAGGTTAGGAGTGTATTGGTCTTCCATGGCGTTTGAAGCTACTAGGCTCCAACTCTCCCGCGTCAAGTGTCAAGAGCCACCTGATCTGGCAGAAGCATTTTCCATCAATGAGTTTACAGATTTGAGGGAGCCTTTTATCAGATTCCTTCGAGATGGAGTTATATCTTCAGATAGGTTTGAGGCTCTTCAACTCAAAGATCCCTCGATTTTACATAGAGCAAGGAGAATTATTTCAAAGGAGCTTCAATGATACCCCTCTGCGTTGCCTTGGTGCTCGAGAGATATTCATTGTCCTTCGAGAGGTCCATGGTGTTACATCTGGACCGCATCGGGGAAAGAAGAAGTTATACAAGAAACTCCAAGACATAGGCAATTACTGACCTACAATTGAAGCGGATGCAGCAGACTTTGTGAAGAAATGTGTGAAGTGTCAGGTTCAAGATAACATTTCTCGTAAACCTTCTCAGGAAAGGCAGTCAGTCATTTCCCCATGGTCATTCCATACTTGAGGCCTGGATTTGATTAGACCCGTTAATCCTAGGAGTAGTTGTGAACACTCATGGATCTTGGTGGCCACAGAGTACTTCACAAAATCGTTTGAGGTTGTCCCTCTAAAGAAAGCTAATGGAGCTTATGTAGCTTAGTTCATCAGGGATAACATTGTCCTCTGTTTTGGTCCCCCTCGAAGGATAATCACAAAAAATGGAACTTCCTTTCTCAACAGGCCAGTTAGGGAAATGACTGTAAATTATCGAATTCATCATAATAAGTCTACTCCCTACTACCCTCAAGGGAATGCTCAAGGTTTAGCTACAAACAAGACCTTGATCAAGATTCTGAGCAACATGGTGTATGATCAGCCTACAAGATGGAATGAATCCCTGACTCAAGCCTTATGGGTATAAAGGGTGAGCAAGCATAGGGCTACGAATGCAAGTCCTTTCTCTCTAGTGTTTGGAACAAAAACTCTTCTTCCAGTTGAGATGCAATTTGCCTCAGCAAGGATCTTGCATGCAAGCAGGGTAGATTGGAATTTCAGAGATTTTGCTCTCTTACGTACTTAGGAGCTAGATAATCTAGATGAGAGAAGACAAAAAGCTTTGGAAAGCAATGTGCATTATCATCAGATCATTGCTCAAGCCTACAACAAGTTGGTCAGACCGAGAAGCTTTTAAGTTGGTGAACTTGTCCTACTAGCAACTTGGTACGCTAGGAGCACTGTTGTAAAGCCTAAGTTCGCTCTTAAGTGGGAAGGCCCTATTGAAGTCATTTCTGCTCAGGCCTCAGGGTATTACAAGATTATACCATTGGAGGAAAATGCAATTCAAGAAATTGTAAATGTGAAATGGCTAAGGAAATATTTTTATTAGTGAAGATTTATTTTTACACTATAAAATAATCTTTCATTACAAAAAGAATATACATACGATTACAAGATTTACAAGATAGAAGGAGGAAGAAGAATCAAGGTGCCCTAGTCAGTTACGATTCAGTCACGCCTTCGAAGGCTCCTTCCAGAAGTCCAAGTCTTGAGGCTCCAGAGTTAGGAATGAAAACTCTCATCAGAGCAGTCTGTACCTCCATGAGTTTTGCTTGCTCTTGAGTTACCTCGCGTGCTGCTTCTTCAATATAATCAGAATTTGCACACGTGCTTCAACAGATCTTTTCAGCAAAGATTCCAACTCAGCAATGTTTTCATTCACTTCCCTCAAATCAGCCTTGCACTTCTCGAATGCACCCTGGCACTTATCTACTTCTTCTGACTAGGATGCAACAAAGGCCTCCAGCACCTTGACCTTGTTGCACTTATGCACGTTGACTTTCAACTGCTCCAACCAGTCAAGCTCAAACTTCATGCCTCTTAGGCTATCCACAGTCTTTCCCCAGACTGTTAAATCCTCCATGGTGATACTATGCAGGGTCCTTCAACTCATGATCTCCAAAAAGCCTGCATAGTTCCTTGTATCCAAATATTTTGAACGTAGGATCTGGCAGTGCTGCCTCTGGAAGGATCACCCCGTACGTTGCCTTGATCAGGTTCATCCAATATTTCCTCTCTATATCTTTTGGATCTTCAACGAGATCAGGGAACAACTCTCTCCTCTTCTATATAGCCGAGAAGGAGAAGCTTCCCCTCTCGCGCTTCAGCCCCACTATAGGAGTCGGAGTTCTCACCTTCTGAGCCCCCCACAAGCGCCTGAGAAGTTGTTGTGGGGAGGGAAGACTCAACTACGACCTCCTATTACTTTGAAGGAACGACTTCAGATACTTCTTCAACGCTTGTCCTGGCAGGGTCAACAGCTAGTACAGTTGATTCTGGGGCTGGTACAACTGGTGGAGCAGGAGCTTTAGTTGGAAGGATCACTTTTTCTGTACGAGGGTGGTTTCCACTGGAGCAGGCGGCTTCTTGGAAGAGACTTCTTCCTTATCACCCTGAGCAGCAACAGCAGCGTCCTCAGCTTCTTGCTAAATAAGAGGATCTGGCAGTGCTGCCTCCGGAAGGATCTCCCCGCACGTCTCCTTGATCAGATTCATCCAATAATTTCTCTCTATATCTTTTGGATCTTCAACAAGATCAGGGAACAATTCTCTCCTCTTCTACATAGTCGAGATGGAGAAGCTTCCCCTCTCTCGCTTCAGCCCCACTATAGGAGTCGAAGTTCTCACCTTCTGAGACCCCCACAAGCGCTTAAGAAGTTGTTGTGGGGAGGGAAGACTCAGCTGCGACCTCCTATTACTTCGAAGGAACGGCTTCAGATACTTCTTCAACGTTTGTCCTGGCAGGGTCAACAGCTAGTACGGTTGATTCTAGGGCTGGTACAACTGGTGAAGCATGAGCTTCAATTGGAAGGACCACCTTTTCTGTACAAGGGTGGTTTCCACTGGAGTAGGCGGCTGCTTGGAAGAGACTTTTTCCTCATCACCCTCGGCAACAACAACAGCGTCCTCAGCTTCTTGGTGAACAAGAGGAGCTGGCACACCAACACTCCCAGCTCCTCTTGTTCAGCAAGACAACAAGTGTTAGTCAAACATTTTGCAGCAAGAATAGCATTCGAAGGAGAGTTCGAAGGAAAGAAGCTACTTACTGAGACTGTATATACAACAGTCAGAGGATCCACCGTAAGGACTGCAGCTTCGGCGGCTTCATCCTTCTCCTCTCTTCTGGCAGGAGTATTACCAGACGTCATGGATAGGGGAGCAGGAGGGCTCCTACTCAGCTCAGGGACTTCCCTCTCCTGTCCCACTCCCAAGGGAGCCTTGCCAAGATCTCCCAGTGGCAAGGTGGGAGGGAACAAGGGAGATACTCTACCCCCAACTCTTCCCTCTTCTGTGGCAGCTGCAACAACAAAAAGCCACGAGTCAGTAAAAGAAGGCTAGCAGAAGCAAAATTCTACAAGAGAAGAAAGGTACTTACCGGAAGAGGAGCCCTCGAAGAGTAAGGGAGGTCCAAAACTCCCAGCTCCAGTAACCCGTTATGGAGGTTGAGGTACCCGGATGGTTACAGGTGCAGCTCTCTCTTGCGAGATCCTGGCTAACACCCTCAAGCTTTGCCCTTCTACTCCTTTTGCAGGAGATAGGGCGGAGGAATCGCTGACTTGCAGTCCTCCCTCTACTCCTCTGGAAGTTTCCTATTACAATATTAGGCAGACAAGTCAGAAGCAATTCTAAGAAAAAGATCAAATCAAAAGGAAAGGTGTCCACAATTCTTACCTTCAGAGTCCCTGCGGCGGTAGATTTCACCCGGACGCGTGGCTTTGGAGGAGAAGGTTGTTCCTAGGCAAGACCAGACGCTACAACCTCAGCAAAGGGGATTTCCCCTGCTGGCCAGATACCCTCCAAGATGTGCTCGAAGGTGAGACCGAATGGCAGAGAGGTTGTCCCTGGTGCCACAGGAGGGAGTCTGGGTACTCTCGCGCTCTTGCGCCTCCTTGGAAAAAGATTCCCGATAGGGATGTGGTCTTCGTCCACTTCCTCTTCTTCCGCCTCTTTTGCCTCTTCAGCAGATGCCTCCTCAGGCTAGACAGTGGGCACCTTTTCAGAAGCTTCCACGGCTGCAAGATCATCACCCTCCTTCCTCCATTCATAGATGTCCTAAATCACAATGTGACCAGGAATCTCATGAAGTATGGGGTGGCCATCCCCGGTTTGCAAGGAGTAATTCTTCTCGTTCTTCCTCAGCCCCTGTGAGATCAATCTGCGAGGGAACGGGGTCACTCCTGCAGAACTGGTCCAGGTGGACCAAGGCCCTGTACCAGTATTCCAGCCACCAAGGAGATAATCTGCCATATCTGTCTGGTGCTGTAGGAGTGGCCTTGAAGTTTCCGTCCAGGCCGAAGTTGCCGCTCCCTCGAAGGAACCTCTGCTCCACGACCTCTGTGTTGGTGGACGTAATTGGCTTGAACTCTACGTTACGATGAGGGGCTATCTGATCAAACTCAAACTGTCGGAGGACGCGCTCCAGACTATAGCTTGGGAAGCTGCTCCCATAATCCTCGACCAGGCTGATCAGGTACCCCGGGTGAATGATCACTAGGAACGCCCTTTCCTCCAGGGAGAGTTGGAGCCACACAGCGGTGCTCTTCTCTGCGTCTGCCGCCACCATCACTCCAAAGGGCTGCAACAGTCTGATCCCTCAGTTGCGATAGGGCTGGTACTTGAACTCCGCCTTAACATCCATCACTTGATACAATCGAACGTTGCGCTTCACTCCCAAGTGCAGGAGTTCGAAGAAATGTAATTCTCAGGAGTTCGAGGTTGAACCAAAGAGAGCACGGAATTCAAGACAAAAGAGTGTTAAGAACAATTATAGTACTGAAAAATTACTGGTAATTAAAAGGAATAACTAAGGGATAAATAAAAGTAAATAAAATGGGTTTAAAATTAATGGTGAGAATGCGCAGGCATCGGGACAGTTCCTTGAACCGATATGAAATTCATTGTAACTCGGACATATTATATGCTTTATTGCTATTAAGACCTTTGATTCAGTTGAACTAAAATAACTCAGGAACACTTCGTAACCGTAGTTCACGACGTGGCTAGAATACTTTTAGAAAAACCCATTCAAGTTAATTCTAGATTCCTAATAGAAACCATGAGAAATTCTTCTTAATGATGAGAAAAACTTTATTGAACTCATAAAAAGAATGAAGAAATCATACATCACAAGGAATCAAAATAGATTAACAATCAAAACATAATTCTATTGAATTAAAGAATTACAACAAACTCATACCAATTACAAGGGACTTCACCCCTAGCCTTTGCAGAGAATTAGGCTTCCATTAAGAAGAAGAAAATTACAGAAAACAATAAAAAAGTAGTAAGAAGAATAAGGGATCCTTAAACTAGTGATTCTTCCCCCTTTTATAGAGCTCCAATTTGTCCTCCTTAATTTGAGAAAGAAAACCTTGAAGAAAATAGTAACTTCCCCTTGATTTCCTCCAAACAGGAAACTTCACGAGTTGCTTCTTGCACTGCCGATTGGACCTTCCAAACCAACGAATTGAACTTTGATGTCTTCACGAAAATTGTAGATGTATGTCTTAGCTTTCTAGAGCCACCACAATCACCTTATTTGGACGTTTCTACAATGAGTTATAGTTACAATACCGAGATCTGTTTAGTAAAATTCTGGAAAGTAATTTTCCTAAACTCAAAATAGAAACCTCCTCTTTTGTGGAACAAATCTTCACGAAAATTGAACACCAATCAAGATGGAGACTTCTAGAAGCTTTGACCCTTCTTTCTAATTTCATTCCCTTTGAACTTAATCCGACTCGTCTAAGCTGATCCGTCTGATCTAATTCGAACCAATCTGGGTCTGATTTCCGTTGTCCAGGATTGGTCTCCATAATTACCTCTGCAATAATAAATTAAACATAATTAAGGCATTTAAAATAAAAATCAATGGAAATAAATAATTGGTAAATTCTATGTAAAATGAAGAGTTTAATATGAGAAAATACCAGATAAGTCGTGCAATTAAGGGTATAACATGTGGTATTTCATGACTTATCACACCCCCAACTTATCTTTTGCCAGTCCCTAGCAAAACTGAAATAACAAACAAAACAAAAATTTCTAACTATACCACTTTCGTTGGCACTCTCGATTGCATTTAGCATATGCAACAAGCCTTTAAACCCCTAGGTGTC
>JAUPMG010130919.1:0-11497 GCA_031762675.1 Pachysandra terminalis | reverse complement strand
ATTGAAATTAATGTGATATGCACCCTAGTATGGTTGATAGTGGAGATCTCACCTTATAACTTGATTTAGTGAGATCATACTTGGGTGCATATCACATTAATTTCAATCAAAAATCATACTAATGTGTATCGACTAATAAACATCAAGATATAAGGCTAAAATGTTAGGTTCGGCGAGGTCTTCGGTGCAACAAAGCCTGCCTTGGCGACCTGCTCGGCAGACTGAACTGAGATTCGGCGACAATTCCAGGGAGCTAATTTTCAGCACCCTCTTCGGTGCACTGATGCGAATTTCGGCGTGCCGGACTGATACTCAGCGACCACTCTAGTTGGGTTCATACTCAGCGACCTGTTCGGCGAGTCGTGCAGTCCGTCGATGGCCCAAAAAGTGTTGTAACTTGATTTAGTGAGATGTATATGGCAATACATGGAAATGTGTGGAATGTACAACCTAGTTAGTTATATAATGCACCCTGTACATTATGAATTGAATGTTTAGCTAACGTGCGGCACTTCACAGCACCACATTGATTCTAGGCCGTAGCTTGGTCAAAGAGTATGACCTTATGTTCCGAGATCACACTGTCATGATTGAAACGAGAGTGATGTGAAATCCACATCTAATGAGACCGGAAAACTTGAGTTGAGGGCGTAGCTACCCCCATAGTCTCTCTTTTTGTCCAAGGGCATTGTGCCCAAGAACCGGAGAGAGATCTCTGTAGTTTGTCAAGTGTCGTGTTTTCCTGAGCGAGACCGCATGTGGGTGCAAGTCTCGGTATTTACCATTGATCAAAAAGAAGTGTGGGGATTGTGCCTCCTTGGTTAAAAGCCTATAAAACTATGTTGTACACATAGAATAATCCTATTCCTTAGACCATTATGACGGGGGATGATTTCAGGTTGCTGGAACATCCTAAGGCGAATTCAGGTTGTTGGGACACCCCGGAGAGAGACTGGATCAAGAGGAAACATACCACCTTGACACTATGAAAGAATTGCATTTGCATTGCATACTAGACTGTTTGTTAGGTCACCTTGGTGATTACTGAAATTAGGAACACAGCATGCATAATAAATAATTGACCACATGCATCACCTCTTAATGATTTCCTTACTGTACGTACTGAGAGTATCGTGATTTGTCTAGGTTCTATGGTAGTCTTATATATTCTTTAAGTTATTTACTTACTGGATTTATAGTTCACGCATTTTAGCAAACATTTCAGGACCTTTAGAGGATATTACTACTGAAGAGAGAACCGCCAAGGAGGACTACGGAGAAGAATACGACTACTATTACGAGTGAACATTGTAATGTTGTAAAGTTTTTGTATACTATAATATTTTGGACTTGGTGATTCTTTTTGGGATACTTGAGATGGTATCCATAGAAATCTGATTTTTAAACCTAGAACTGTATTTTGTTTTTTGCTGCTTAGATGTGTAAATATTTATAGAAAGTACTTTAATTTTCTGTCTTTGTGAATGACTATATTAACTCCTGCTATTGCGACATATTAACTACCACTCCTTTTCCCGAGGGAGTGAGAGTTACACTCTAGACCTCACTGGGTCCCCAAATGGACACATAGGTTCAGGTTGTGACATAAATAAAACCTATTACATAAATACTAAATACAAAAGAGTCACTGAGTCTAAACATCACAAACCAGAATTTAATTCTCTAAGTACATCCGACAAAATCCATGAAGCATAAACATATTGTTCAACAGAAATAAAACGAATTACAGTAATTAGCCCAAGTCCATTCTCATCATATCTCAACCTGCAACATGAAAAATTGCGTGTGCTTGGAATGCCTAGTAAGATCATATCTATCACCAATCCTCATCGAACATCATTAGTCAAAAATCAAAGGACATCAATATAAAAATACGATAGTGTTCTACACGTCATATATTAATTTATGGATGATATGAGGTATGTGTCACTCCCCTAATCCGAGATATAGAATCTCGAGGATTCCAAGGGAATTACCTTATGATCCACCACGTGGAAATGGATATCCAGCCACGTACTTAGCCACATCTTGGTTAAATCAGAGTCTCAACAATATAATCATGAACAACGGAAGTTTTGCATATAAAACCAAACCATAGCTCAACTAAAATGCGTCAGGCTATAACCCACAAAGTAAAATAAACATAATCTGTTACATGTTCTACCCACTCGTGGTCAAACCAAATAAATAAAACTGTCATAAATGTCAAGTATCATAATTTCTCAAACACAAGAATGTCTCCTCTCCAGTCAGCCAGGTCACACGAACTGATTACCTGTTGAGTTAAGGATCAGCCGAAGCCTAGTAGAGAAAACTAAAGAAATTACAACAATTACTTTTATGCATGCATAACAATACAATTACTTCATGCATTTCAATTACCACGTAATATCACAATCATATGTGTAGCATGCTTATCATTATACTAACTCTCACATAATAAGTACGTATATCACAGTTAACATAGCAAGTTCTTTTCACAATGAAAACCATACAACAATCATATCATATTAGGTTAACTGTTCCACCATGATAAATCACAGGGCACTCATGATCCCATCATATATTACAACCCAGATCTCATAGTCCCACTATGTCAAATACGACCCACATGATCCAATCGAGTCAACACAGAATCTACATAGTCCTACTATGTTCTACAACGAAACATACACATGGTTCCACCATATAACACAAACATATTGTATCATAACAATCACATAGTCTCACTATGTTTACAAACAATATCCACGTGGTCCCACCATGCTACGACCAGTAACCACATGGTCCCACCATTCTACAACCAACAATCCCCATGGTCCCCCCATGCTACGACCAATACGACCCAATCACAACACATACAAGTCAAACAAGTCACAAATGAAAATGCACCACAATCACTCACTCAACATGTGCAAGGCAATGCAAGTGTATGATGTAAAGATGAGATGAGGATGAAATGCGATGCAATGCTAGGGTAATGAGGCCTAGCCCAATCACATGTTCAATCCAACTCATGACCATATGACCTATCCTTTTAGAGAGATGCACCCATGATAGAAGCGACCATTCCTATTCCTTACGAGACTTGCACTCAGGGTGGAATACACCAGTAATAAACCATTCTTATAGGGACTTTCACCCATGGAGGAAGCCACCTGTACCATTCCTTTAGGGACTTTCACCCACGGTAGAATCACACCTGTACCAATCAACCCATTCTTTTAGGGACTTGCACTCAGGGCGAAATGCCACCATTCTTATTCCTTAAGAGACTTGCACTCAGGGTGGAATACACCAGTAGATCGTACATTCCTTTAGGAACTTGCACCCACGGTGGAAGCACACCTGTAACCAATACCTTTCCTTTTGGGACTTTCACCCAAGGTGAAAACACACCCATGCATTACATTCCCTTTCGAGACTTTCACCCATGGTGGAAATACACCCATTCAATATCATAACTCAAATCATACAACCATTCAATCACAAACAACCATTCATAAGTGTGGATACTCCAAGTACCCTCATACAACATACAAGTCATTATCATCATAGTCAAACACAAGTCAATCAGTGGATGCCTGTAAGAACCTGAATAACCCCTATAAATATTAACTTGAGATCCTAAGGTAAAATAATAATTTGATGAGTTGGTAATTTAATTTCATTTACTAATTAGGATTAGAATACTTAGAATCCTTAATCCTATAAGATGCACTAGAAATTCCTTAAGTCGCTAAAACTGATTAGGGTAGCCAGATAGACTTAGGAGGCAGTGTTGGTCAAATAACTTAACGTAGCAGTTAAATAGAAAATAAAATGATGTAGGCCTAAACTTTTCTAATTTATGCATATTTATATTTTAGACCTTGTGATGATTCCTTCCTCTGTTTGGATCACCGATCAGGATTAATCCGACCACGCGATTGAGTGTGTTGTGCTTAGCATGCCTTGTTTGGATGTGTGGTGTGTATCATTTAGATCAAGCTTGTGATGAGTGGCCAGGATCTAATATACTACTTGTGTTTGTTTGTGTGGTTGAGATGAGTTGTGTTTGTTTGTGTGGTTGAGATTGGGAGAGAGTGAGAGTTGGTGGTGCGAATACCAACTCCCACCAACTATTCAATCCAAGGGCTTAGATGAGAGTAGTTAGATTGAAGGTTTGAGATTGGTTTGTGTTGAGACTAGAGACATGGGTCTCTTTGTTTGTATCAAACTTGAGAGAATCTCATGTTTCTCTTTTGGTTGGGTGATTTTGTTGCTTGGAGCTTGAAGGAGAAGAAGAGGCATTGCATGCATGGAATGTCATATTTCTTTCTTGCATTTTGCTAAGGTAAGTAGATACCTTCATTTTTGTTCATTGATTGAAGTAGACTCTTGATCATTTCATTTATCTTCTAGTTCATACAAATCTTATATGTTAAGGAATTGGATTTGAATGTCTTGATTTGTATGTAATGGAAGAACCATGCTTTTTACGATGATATGTATTGGATTTGATTTGATAAATGCATGTATGATGTTTTCCCCTTGTATCTTCAATTTGGTGAGAAAACCCCTTGATTTGGCTGGTTCGCGACGTTTAGCAACCTCCTCGATGTGTCGAATGCTTCGTCGAACGTCTTCTGGGCCGTTGGTGTACTGCTCAGTGGGCCGAGGAAGTCACCGAGCCTCGGGTTCTACACCTGACCTTCTATTTTGGTCACCAAGTCTCAATTTGGTGAGCCGAAGAGGGCACCGAGTAGGTCATCGAGATTGAAGCCCCTGGAATTGTCGCCAAGTGACAACTCGGTTCGTCGAGTTGCTCGCCGAGACAGGCTTCGGTGCGCCGAGATGGTTGCTGAGGGACTCACCAAGCCTGATTGTTTAGCCTTGAATTCCGATGCCTTGTATTTGATGTACATTCACATTGTTTACAATTCAGATTGTTGATATACACACTCAAACTTAGTTGATATGCATTTCTTCCTTGTGGCTTAGTTCTCGGTGTTGTTAAATCTCTATATATGATGATGTATGAAATAAACTCTTCAGTTAGATATAATACACACCTTGTACATAACCTAGATTTGATTGAATTATATCAAATAGGATGTTACTGACTTAAATTATGCTTATTCTCATACATGCTTCTTCATGGAACCATTTCCATGTGTTTACGAAATGTGAATGTTAGGCTTGGGATGATCAATATACTTATAGTTGATGATACATCTGGTGCATCAAATGTGAATGCTTAGTTAATCCTATATGGTTGCTTCTCAATGGACCCATTTCATGTTACACAAATTATGACTTGTATATCATGTGAGATTAAAGAATGACACGCTTATTGGTTGTTATTACACCTTGTACACAATGAATTGAATGCTTAGTTAGCATGCACCTCTACACTTGCACTGGATTGACTCGAGATCATAGCTTGGTCAAAGAGAAATACCCTATTTTTCGAGACCACACGGTTGAGTCTCATGAGTTAAATAAGAGTGGTGTGATGCAAATTCCACATCTAGTGAGGAGCCTGGCAAGGATGAGTTGAAGGATTAGCTACCCCAACAAACTCACCTATTTCCCAAGGGCATTTTTCCTAAGGATCAGCACGTTGGTGCAGCTTGGATAGAATATCAGAGACAGAGACCTATTGTAGTGAGCCGGATCCAGATAATAATAATGATAATTAATTATGTGGTTGTATAATGGTGTTAAATAAATTGAATAAGCTCTAGTGGTGCAGAATTGGAACAGGTCGTAATTAAGTGAAAGTGTTGGGACTAAATTGTAATTACAAGAATTGCGAAGGAGTTTAAGGGAATTAAAACAAAGCTAGAATTTCTGGAATTAGAAGCTCACGTGGGATACATGGGAATTAGGAATTAAGCTAATTAAATAAATATATTCTTCTAGAGGGGTTTCTAATGAAGATAGATAATTTGAGAAAGAATTATAATTAACAGAGATTAGCATTAGCGGGAAACTAGGATGTTTTCTAAATTGGATAGGAGGTGTGTTGGATTTAGAAGGAGAAGGATTGGGTTGCCATTATAAAGAGAGGGGTTGGGAGAAAGCGTACATAGCAAGAGAGAGGAGATTAGGGTTTGCTGAGAAAGAAAAGAAAGAGAGAGGTTGTAGTTGGAACAGCTGGTACAGGAAGAAGAAGAAGAAGAAGAAGAAGAAGAAGGGAAGAACATGCTAGGATCATAATCAAACGAGCATTAAGGGAAGATACATTATCTGAATAAGTTTTCATGGAATTACTGAAGTTATTAATATAGGTTTGTATGCTATGAAGTTGGGAGAATGCTTGGTGATTTCCAGATTTCATGATTTTGATGAATGTTTGATTATAATGTTGATTTAATGATTAGATCTTTGTTATATTTATTTTTGAAAGTTCTATTATTGTTAATGATGTTTTCAAATTCCTAGATGTTTTTTTGGATGTATTGGATAGCATAAGATTGGATTTGGACACTTATTGAAAAATGCAGAATCACGCAGCTCGGCAGACGTCGATCCACCAACACCTCTACCGATAGAGACCAATTTGTAGCCAAAACTAGCTATTCGGCAGGCTTCGGTCCATCGATGCCACTGCCAAAGACCCAATACTTGTGCTGACCAGATTTCTAGAATATTTTTACATGAGTAACTGATCAATGTGGAAGATAAATAAGATGTATTCCATGAGATGATTATAGTTGACTGTGCATTTATGCCATGGAAAGGAATCCCGTGATGGCTTCCTATGGATTATCCATATGTATGGGATCACGGATAGCTTCTGATGGATTTTTTCACTGGAAGTCCGACTAAGTGTTGGAAAGGATACTTGTGATGACGTTCCGAGGATTATCTGTGTGTATGGGCACAAATAGCTTCCAAAGAACGTTATCACCGGCAATCCTATTAATTGTTTGATAGTTGGTCCGGCCAACCGGGAAATTGAAACTTGTTGTTGGGACTCATATTTGTGAAAGACCTCCTTGGGTGTTATTCCCTAACTGTTGTTGTCGGGACTCGTCTTTGTGAAAGACCTCCTTGGGTGTTATTCCCTAAATGTTGTTATTGGTAATCGTCTTTGTTAAAGACCTCCCTGGGTTAAATCCCTAAATGTAAGTGGGTAAACGTCCTCTTAGAAGGCCTCCCAAAGTGTTTATCCCTAAATGTATGGAAATAGCTACGGGAATTTAACCTGGGTAAGTTGAAAGTCCTACGAAATCATGCTGTACAACATAGGATTAAGAGAGTAGCATTTAGCTGTATTAAAGTGAATACCTTGCAATTGATATTGCTTGATAAGAGAGTCTTGTCCAGCTGTATTAAAATGGATGCCAAGGTATCTTGGAAACCGGTTGATCATCGGGAGTGGTATGTGTTGTCTTACGGATATGGTGGAACTCGTGACTATTACCTTCTTGATATTGTTGGTATGATAGTTATTCACTTGTTGACATTGTGGAATGATGGTGATTGAGTTGAGAGATATAGGGATTGTTGTTTGCTTACATTCAAATATATGTTTATGTTGATGCTATGGTTGTGAATCAATATAACCTTGTAGATATGATGGAACATGATAGTGTGACAGCATGTGATTGTATGATAATGATGTTGTATGTTGTCGTGTTCTTTGAGAATGGTTATCTGAATTGTATCTTATATGGGCATTCCAAGCTGACTGCAACATTTCATGTTACAGGCTAAGGGAGATTGGATGATTGTATGGACTTGATGTCGTTTAGTTATCTTTGTTGCTTTATAGTAGAACTAGGTAATAGGGTTGCTTTTGAATTATGGATTTATGGATTGTAGGTTCTTCTGAAGCCAAGTGTTTGATTTTAGCTATGTTGTCTTCCTCACTCTAATTATTTAATAGAATTAAATGGCTACTTTTATTATGATTTGTTGTTGCTAGCCGCGTTCCATGGCTGAGAACTCGAAGGTCTCACCTCGTGATCCGTGCCACCCACCTATGGATTCGGGTATCGGGATTCGGGGCGTGACAGATTGGTATCAGAGGTCAGGGTTACGTTTCTTAGGATGTAGTGTCGAGAACATAGAGGTGAAAAACTAGGATCCACATATTTTGCAATTGTATGTTGAGTGCATAACATGCTCGTTTGTTATTTGTATGCTTACTTGCTGTGATTACATGTTATGATTGGTCTAGAGACCCTTATGTTTGATGAGACCTAGGAAAGAATGTAGAAACATGTAAACCTAGGAATCACTTGATTTTGTGGCATGTATATAATATGAATTGTTTGCTGAATTTTGTGAAAGACATGAAGTGTTACGTATTGTATGAGTTGTATTATCATATTAAGAATAACTTGACTAAAGCTTAACAGACTGTAGGACTGGGGATGTTATAAATTTAACATGCATAATTTCAGGGACGACGTTTCCAAAAAGGGGGGAAGTATACAATGAGCCAGATCCTAATAATAATATTAATAATTAATTTTGTAGTTGTATAATAGTGTTAAATAAATTGAATAAGTTATAGTGCTGCAAAATTGGACTAGGTCATAGTTAAGTGAAAGTGTTGGGGCTAAATTGTAATTAACATGAATTGTTAAGAAGTTTAAGGAAATTAAAAAAAAAAAAACCTAGAATTTCTAGAGTTAGAAGCACACATGGGATACATGGGAATTAGGAATTAAGTTAATTAAATAAATATATTCTTCTAGAAGGGTTTCTAATTAAGGTAGATAATTTGAGAAAGAATTAGAATTAATAGAGATTAGCATTAGAGGGAAACTTGGGAGTTTTCTAAATTGGATAGGAAGAGGTGCGTTGGATATAGAAGGAGAAGGATTGGGTTGCCATTATAATGAGAAGGGTTGGGAGAAATGTCCATAGCAATAGAGAGGAGATTAGGGTTTGCTGAGAAAGAAAAAAAAGAGAGTAGTTCTGGCTAGAAAGGCTGGAAGAGGAAGAGGAAGAAGAAGAACAAGGGAAGAACACGCTACGATCATAATCATAGAAGCATTAAGGTAAGATACAATATCTGAATAAGTTCTCAAGGAATTACTGAAGTTATTAATATAGGTTTGTATGCTATGAACTTGGAAGAAAGCTTGGTGATTTCCAGTTTTTATGATTTTGGATGAATGTTTCATTATAATGTTGATTTAATGATTAGATCTTTGTTATATTGATTTTTGAATGTTCTATTATTGTTAATGATGTTTTCGGAAGCCTATATGTTGTTTGGGATGTATTGGATAGCATAAGTTTGGATTTCGAGACTCATTGAAAAACCCAGAATCGCGCAGATTGGCAGACGTCGATCCATCCACTGGCACCTCTGCCAACAGAGACCGATTTGTAGGCAAAACTAGCTATTTGGTAGGCTTCGGTACACCGATGCCTCTGCCATAGACCCAGTACTTGTGAAAACCAGATTTCCAGAATTGTTTGACTTGAGTAACTGATCAATTAACTTGAAGAATGAATGTGGACTATAAATAAGATGTATTTCATGAGATGATTATAGTTGATTTTGGTTGTAAGCCATGGAAAGGAATCCCATGATGGCTTCCTAAGGATTTTTCGTGTTTATGGGAGCACGGATAGCTTCCGAAGGATGTTATCACTGGAAGTCCGACTGAGTGTTAGAAAGAATACTTGTGATGATGTTCCAAGGATTATCCTTGTGCATGGGAGCATGGATAGCTTCTGAAGAACCAAAACACCGGCATCCTACTAATTGTTTGATGGTTGGTCTGGCCAACCGGGCAATTGGAACTTGTTGTTGTGGGGACTCGCCTTTTTTGAAGACCTCCTTGGGTGTTATTCCCTAAATGTTGTTGTGGGTAATCGTCTTTATGAAAGACCTCCCTAGGTTAAATCCCTAAATGTACGTCGGTATACGTCCTCTTAGAAGGCCACCCTAGGTGTGAATCCCTAAGTGTATGGAAATAGCTACCGGAATTGAGCCTGGGTAGGTTGAAAGTCCTACGGAACCAAGCTATACAACATGGGATTAAGAGAGTTGTGTTCACCTGTATTAAAGTGAATACCTTACAATTGATATTGCTTGATAAGAGAGTCTCGTCCAGCTGTATTAAAATGGATGCCATGGTAACTTGGAAACTAGCTGATCACTGGGAGTGGTATGTGTTGTCTTGTAGATATGGTGGAACTCGTGACTGTTGCCTTGTTGATATTGTTGGTATGATAGTTGTTCACTTGTTGGCATTGTGGAATGACGGTGATTGACTTGTTGACGTTGCTGATATTATAGTTATGGACTCATTGTTATTATTGCCTTGCTAAAAGGATGGAGTATATGTAGATGGACTGGTTGGTATTGTGGAGAGTACGACATGTTGATATTGTAGATATAGGGATTGTTGTTTGCTTACATTCAAATATATGTTTATGTTGATGCTGTGGTTGTGAATCAATATGACCTAGTAGATATGATGGAACATAATTGTAGTGCTAGGAGGTGACATGATAGTGTGAAAGCATGTGATTGTATGATAATGATGATGTATGATGTTTGGACTAACGTGTTCTATAAGGATGATTATCGAAATTGTATCTTATATGGGCATTCCAAGCTCATTGTAACGTTTCATGTTGCAGGCTAAGGGAGATTAGATGATTGAGATTGGATGATTACGTGGACTCAATGTTGTTTAGTTATCTTCACTGTCTTTTAGTAGAACTATGTAATAGGGTTGCTTTTGAATTACGGATTTATGGATTATAGGTAAAACTTCAGAGTAAAAAGAACATTTACATAAAGGGTAAAATGGTAAATTAAACCACTACACCTAGAAACTAACTTAAGGTTATCATTAAAATAAGGTGGATTAATGTTATAAACCTGTCACGACCCAAACCGGAAATTCCCGATTACGTAGGTTTTCCAATCCTAGTGTAACTTTCACCTCGTATTTCTACAGGAGTGGCAACCCAAATAAAATCAAAAGCGGAAGTCCTGAGCAGTTCTGGTAAGATATAAGTAACTAAAAATGCCTAGAATAAAAATCTATACATTCTAGGGATCAATGTTTAAGGCTAGACTAATTTATTCACATACATCTATCAGAGTGCGCTACTCAATCAATGTCAGCTCTCTCGGTTTGCTTCTTACTCCTGAGATCTGAAAACAAATAAAAGAAACAACATGAGTAAACCTAATTTAATATGCATTGACTCATGTTCTCCTATTCTAGGCCGTGTGTGGTAGTGAACAATAATAGTACACAAATATGTGCAAGTGGTGTACAGTTGTGGCAATCAATAATTTGAAAGTATGTAGATTAGCTCTCCCACCACACAAGGAATTCCTATGTGGTCAACCTAACTCATGCATAAATTACATCAATTTTAAAGAATGAGGATTGGGCCACGTGCTTCATACGAGAGACACTAAAACTAATATCAATGCAAGAATGATGCGGAAATGTAAATCGCTGTCTAGGTATGAAGTGTTTATGATCCTACTGGTTCA
>JAUPMG010130908.1:0-11497 GCA_031762675.1 Pachysandra terminalis | reverse complement strand
ACTTAAAATGATCTAAAACATACAATAAATATGTCACCAATAAAAAGGTGCCATGTGGGCATTTTAAAAACCAGTCATCATCAGTATGTGTGGATGTGTTGTTGCATTCCAATCTTTTTTAAGAACTTTGCCCATATCCTATTCGGTCGGATCCTAAATTGTTGATCGGGATCAAGCAATAATAAGAACAAAATAAAACAAAGATCAGAACAATGCACATAGATATCTATGGTTTAATAAAACTTGCGTCTACTAGAGAGAGGTTTTTACTATGTCAAATAATGAATTAGGGTTACAACTTATATTCATATCCAATATAATAAGGCAAATCTCCGACGTATCCTTAACGTAGGGTTTTGTTAGTGATCCTTACTTGGAGAAGGACCTTTCCCATGGGTTTCGTCCCGTCCCCCTTGGATATAAAGACTAAAAAGGGCTAACTACGGATAAAAGGTACTCGTGGCAACACCCCATTGGGGAAACCATGCCATCAAAGCGTACCAATAGTGACGACACATGAAAGGGCTTACAGTGAGCTAGAAGCTATCCATGACGACACCCACGTAGGGTTAATCGTGCTATTAAATCATATCAGTAGCGATGACCCATGAAAAGGCTAACTACGAGCTAAAAGGCGTCCATGGCGATACTCCATTGGGTTTATCATGCCATCAAAGCGCACCAGTAGTGACAAGCCCTAAAAGAGCTAACTACGAGTTAAAAGGTACCCATGGCGACAACCTCTGTTGGGTTAACTATCCTGTCAAAATCCATCGACAATGGGGCCTAAGCAAGGTCATCATGTGACATGGCATACTCATGGCGATAACCCAAATCGAGCAGCCTATGACCAATAAGCCGCTTACAATAATAACACTACCAAAGCGAGCCACTATCTTTAATACAAATGAATTCGAATTAAGAAATAAGAGGATAGAAAATAGTAGTGTATTAAAGGAATCCAATTAAAGAAATCCAATCCATATCTAGTTTTTTCTTTAATTACTTGAAGTAGAGGAAGCGGTTCAAAACTTCAAATTATTCAAGCCACTGCCAATGAGATATCTTGATTCTTGTAATTTGGGGTTCCTGGCATACTTCCACTACAGCCGGATGGTTACAGCCATCCTTACAATGCTATTTAAGAGAAGCCACTGGGGTATCACTAGTACACGGTATCGGTTGCTTATTTATGGGAATACCTTATACATGTGGCGCTGCAAGAATGGTTGTAACCATCCCGTTGTAGAAGATTAATAACCCTTTTAGCCATTGGACTTTCTGGTCGTACTCTGCATTTTGATGGGAGGTTCAAAGACATAGAAGAACTAACTATAAAAGGATAGAACAGGAAAGTGATATTAATTTTGGGAATTAGTTCTTAGGATTTGATTTTGGGAATCATTTTTTCTTGGAAAGATTAAGGTTTTTCAAAAATCTAATTCGGGTCATTGTTCATTGGCTCCTATTTCACATTGTAAAGTGCAGAATTGAATCGTCTCTCGTTCACATCTTTATCCAGAAATAAAAAAAAGTAGCTTTTTGTTCTTCTAATGGATAAGAGATATCAGAAACTTTAATCCAAGTGGGAATCGAATTTCACGTGCTTTGATTAGTTTCCTCGTAATTCCTTAATACTAAAATGAATGAATGCCACAAAGTTCTTCGGGAAAGAAAAGAAACAGTTGTGAATGGATAGGAATTACACAATAGGCGATGAACAATGCGGTGAAAATTAAATGGTGGTTGCCTCTTGCCTGGGTCGGTGTCCCGTGTACTGCATTCAATTCAATCCAGTAGCTTTTGATCCTATTTGGATAAAAACTGGATAAGGGAGGAGAGTACTTATTTGGTCTTTCATCGTCTCTCGTTTTCTCACTTTTGGCTGCTCGTAGACCAATCTACTAGTTTCTTATTTGACTTTACGATGCTTTGGAAGCAATTAAGACTGTGTTTGGCCCGGTTTATGCTTTTTGATAAGTGGTTCAATGGAAGCACTTATTTACCGCAACAATAAACAGCTAACTTGAAAAAAGTAGCGTTTGGTAAGTACATTTATTCATATACTTATGAAAGTTTAAAGGGTAAAATAGATATTAAGAAAATATTATTAAAATTTTTAAAAATATTTATTTAAATACTTCTAAAAGTTTAAGAGTAAAATAAGTATGAAGAAAATATTATTAAAATTTAGATATAGCGTCCCCTCATACGTTATAAGCGAAGCTGTTCTCAACGGCTTCTCTTCATAGATAGCCTTCCTCTAGTGCTTAGTGCTTATGGGCAAAGACTTACCCATTAAGTATTACCAGAACAGACTTTTAATTTTAAAAAGTATTTTAATAAACTATAAGCTCAAATAAACATTTATATAAGCCAGGTCGAACTCAGCCTAAAATTGCTTTGGCAATACAGTTTTATTCTTTTTCCTTTTATACAATGTTTGTGGTTGCAGGTGGAAAGCCTACTACAAGGTAGTGGTTGGGTCCACCAAGGCAATCTTCCTAGTTTCTTGGAAGGCCTGTTTCTTTTTAGGCGTGGTAGGTAGGGCCTAGGGTTACTTTTATGAAACGTGATCCACGCTATCAAAAGGGTCCCACTTAGGGTTGGCAATGGGTTGGGTAACTCACCCGGCCCAATCAGCCCGGCCTTATGTTTGGGCGGATTTGGGCTTTGTAGTTTGTAGGGTCGAGTGGGTTGAAATTTAAGACCCGATTATTTTTTCGGACCGGTCTCGGGTTTATATTAAATTAGTTCGGTTTGGCTCAGCCCACAATTACTGAATAATATATAACTTTTACATAAATTCATCTTCATCTTGTAGATATAGCTTCGTGGTGAGAAGTTGTCATCAATCTTGTGGAGACTTGGATTTTGAATCCTAGCAACAGCAGAATAAAATTATTTTTATCCTATTTGGGAAAATATGGGCGGGTTTGCGCTTAGCAAATGATACCATGAGTAGACTTGGGCAAACATTGTTAAGCCCGAAGCTCTGGATGGGCCGAGTTAGACCAAAAAATTCCTCTTATATGTAGATTATGACCTGACCCGAGCTTGGCCTAACCCGACCCGTTGCCAACCCTAGTCCCACTTGTGTTCCTTTGGTTAGGGCCAATAGGCCAGCTCGTCCAAACTTGTAACTCTGCCCTAATATCTAGGATTGCATAACTGGTAAAGTAGGCGTATTACAAAGCCCAGCCTCCATCATCCTGGATCAAAATGGGTATGGCCCAACCCTGACCCCTTTTACTCACTTGGACTCGGTAGTAAAAGCTGCTGGGCTCAGGTATATGTTGGACTAACCTGACCAACCTGAAGTAGGGGTGTAACTTGGGTGGTTCAACACGAAAACTGACTGATCTAAACTAGGGTTGTAAATGAGCCAAGCTTTGTCCAGCTCAGTTCGGGCTTTTAAACCTTGGGCAAGGCTCAGGCTTGACTCAAGCTTGTTAAAAATTTTAGGGTTCAAGCTCGGCACAGCCTCTTTAAAATATTTTGGACTCTGACTTGGCTCACAAAAAGTTCGGCTCCCAAATAAGCTTAACTTAATCCAAATACATCAATAATATAGTTGATATGTTTCATATTAATATATAATATAAGATGTATGAATATGGATGCATAATTGTATAAATAAATCGAACCGAGCCTACTCAAGCTCATTTTTAGCAAAACGCCGTTTAAAACGGCGTTTTTTTGAAAAAAAAATGCGTTTTTATTGCATAAACGTTTAAAACTCCGTTTAAAACGTTCTGTAAGCAAAAAATAGTGTTTAAAAAAGTCAATGTTTAAAGTTGACCAAAAAAAAAAGTTGTCTGTTGGAAGTTCGAATGACAAATGCGTGCTAGCCGACAACTTTATTTTTGTGTTAAAGGGTTTCATAACAAGTTCCAACAAAAAAAAAATTAATTTATTGTTTAATTATTAATACTTATATATATATATTATATTGACGTTTTTTTGAACAAGATACGTATTAAACACGAATTTTTTATTAAACGTATTTTTACGTTTCCGTTTATTTTTCTGTTTTTTTGACTACGCTTTTTAAAATTAAAATCGTATTAAACTCGTATTTTTGCCGTTTCGTTTTTTTGACGTTTCACATTTTGCTAACAATGCTCAAGCTCATTAAGATAATGAGCTTTTTTTTTGGCTCAAGTTTGGCTCACGAGCTTAATTATAGAGCTGAAACTCAGATCATACGAGCTGAGCCCGAGCTAACTTGGCTCGTTGACATCCCTAATCCAAACTTCCAAACTTACTTTGATTCGGTTTGGGTTGGACTTTTAGATATTTGGTTCGGTTTTGATTTTTAAATTAAAAAAATAAAAAATAAAAAAAATTGGTTTTAGCTTTTAAATATTAACCGGACGTAACCCAACCAAAACTGTAATTTGGGTTGAATTGGTTTGAGTTTAAGGTTTTTTAATTTGATCCAGTTCGGTTTTTGCGTTGGTGAGTTCAGTTCTCAATTCAATTCGATTTTATTTTGATTTAACCTTTATCAACCTCAGTTTGATCTTGTGTTGATGTCGATCTAAACCAAACCGAACTGAGTTGCACTCTTGGTGTGAAGTGATGGTAAGGGGCCAGCTTGGTCAATGTATTCCTTGATGCAATGCTTTAACCGAATTATGGGCTGCAAAACCTAACCAGGATGCAGCTGGTCAAGATGAAATTTCCCAAGTTGCATGGTTCCTCAAAGTGGTCGAACCAAGGTGTAATCAGATTCATACAGATCGGATCGATTTAATTTATTAGATATTTCTATAATATCTGTTTATTAAAGATTTTTTATTTTTTATTTTGATACATTTAAAATTCCCCAAAAAAAAGGACAAATGAGCTGGGCGGCGACTCGGGCACGTCGTGCCGGGCTTGGGGGAGGGCGAAAATTAGGTACGGTACGAAACTGGGCTGACACGTGCAGCCTATTTGTACACCCGTAAATAAGTCGAGAAATAATTGTTTTATAATTGGACAGGGTATTTATTATATACAGTGACACCATTCAAATAAAGACATGTCTATTTTATAAGTGTCGGTCCTACCAATACCAATAAACGGATCTATAGAAATTATTTTTCCTTGGATCGCACATGCCATCCTGATCCTGTATAATTTGGGTCGTGCCCAGGCACAATACAGCATTAGGGGTGCAATTCAGTAAGTTTGATTTGGTTTAGTGGTCAAACCTAAATCCAATCAAATTACATTAAACTAAATCGAAAATCAAACCAAACCGAAATAGAAATAAAAAAATTCGGTTTATTGGTTTGGTTTGACAAAATTAATACTATTGTCTATACAAAATACATAAACACATATATTTATATATTATAATATATAATCTACTTTGGTTTTTTCGGTTTAGTCGAAGCCTTAACCGAAAAACAAACTGAACTAATTTGGTTTCTTTAAAAAAAAAAAACAATCTAAACTGACTTTTTTGATTTGGTTCGTTCGGTTTTTGGTTTAAACCGAACCCAATTGACACATGACTCAAGACGACACGGTAAGCTGTGTCGGACCTAGGTTCATGGCCCACGACATGGCACAGCACGGCCCGAGCAAAATAATTTTGGTCAGCTTATAAGCCAAAAATACGGACCGACACATGCGGCTCATTTGTACACAATTAAACCCGCCAAACAGTCCAACCCATCAGATTCTATACAGGTTCGGGTTGACCCACATTACATGTCAACTGAACCGGTTTGGACAGGTTGGAATTTGCGTCTTACGTGACTAACACGTGGAGACTTGGGAGTGGATAGCTTTTCCTTATCCACGTGAAGGATAATAAGCTCCACGTGAAGGTCGTATCATGTGTCATATCTAGCACGTGAAGCTCGCGGATCAGACAAAACAATAAGACTACCGTACGTCTCGAGCTACCAAATTAAACTACCTCTTCCAAAAAAGATTCGGATGGACATGACAATCAACGATCTTTATTCATTTTCCAAATATACACAGCTTAACTAACACGAAAATTACTCAGAAACCCTACATAATTCTGGAATTTACAGTTTCCCCCTTTCCCTTCCTCCCAAAAAATGTACATAGTCGGCTCTTCAAGATTCTCTACGACTCGGCAGGTGTCAGATTCCCGTTTCTTCCTGATGCCAGATTCCGGCATCTCACTTCGCCGGTCACGAAACTCCTCCGTCTCCGCTTCCGGTCGCTCGAAGATTTTACAGTCTCCGGCCAATTCCGCCGGCGCCGATAACTCTCCTCTCCGTCACATCAATCTCAACTGTGTCCCCAGCAACTCAAGTACATCACTTTCTGAAGAGAGTCGTCAGCCTGTCTTCTCTTCTCGTCCCGAACAATACTCCCCAAAGTTCGTACGAGATCGGTGTTAAGCACGCCGGCGAACGGCCGGAATCCGATTGAATTTCCGTCCGAGAGCAACCCTTCACTGCGGAATTGAAAAGACGATCGAATGCCGGAATTCCACTTAAATCCCTGATCGGTGTGGCCTTGCACCACAGCAACGCCCGCTGCCATCCAAACCCTACTCAGATAACTCATCTTTGACTTCCCTTCGTCCTTTATATTCCCCGTTCTTTGATTTCCGTCTGAAATTTTCAGATTCCGGTGACTGAAAAGAAAACAATGATCGAAGTTAGGGTAACAATTTGGCCGGATCTTGCTTGCAGTGTGTGTCGCCAGATGGGAGGAAGAAGAGATTATATAGGCAGGGATTCAGCTGGCGTGGCAAGCGGTTTTCCAAAACCAATACCGCTTTTTGCGATATGGTTTCTGGTTTTACCATATGCGAGATCATGATGGTTTGTCTTTATTGATGCAGACGAATGTTTATTATTTTATTCTCTCGCCGAGTTCTCGGTTATGTTTAATATCTCTCGATATGAACTTTGGGTTGTGAAATTTTAACTTTTAACGGCGGGAGAAAGCAACAAAAGAAACATTTATTTTTGGAATTGATATTATGTTTCAGTTACGAAATTAGGGTATGGATTACCACGATCCAATGGTCAGAAAATTCGATTTATTATGATCGTGGGCCTCACTTTTATGTTATTTCGAGTTGAATAATCTAAAATAGGCACGTTTTTAGAATCAAATGGATGCGATTGTATCTAATTAAAGTTTGATCGAAGAACCGTAATGGATCATATTCGAATCGGAGCAATAAATATCCAAATTTGATTTAATTAAAAATCGAATAGAATCCGATCATTAGATCATCAGTTTTTTACCAAATCCGATTAGTTTTAGATTGGATCGGATTTGAACAATTATCAAATTTTCTGGTAAACCTATTTTATTTGTATAACCTATAACAAAATGGGGAGAACCTCCGTCTGTTTTTTAGTTCTCCCATTTTCTTTGACATGTTTAAAAAGAAGACAAAGTAGCCACTTTGTCGTTTTCAAAGTGGTTTTCTATTTATGGTTAATTACATTTATATAGGGTCGTAAACAAGCCGAATCGAGTTGAGTTTTGCCTAGCTCAGCTCAGAGTCGTAAATCTCAAGCAAAGCTTAGGCTCGGCTCAGGTTCGTTAAAAGCTTTTAGGCTCCGAGCTTTGCCCAGCTCGGCTCAGGCTCGTAAAAGCTCGGCTCGCAAAAAGTTCCGCTTATAAAAAATTGACATCGTAAAAAAACTTAGATTAATACAAATGTATTAACATTATACTTGATAACTGTTATTATATGTAATATAATATGTTAACATGTGTGTTTAATACTAATACATAATATAAGATATAAGAATATGAATGTATAATCACATATACAAATCGAGCCGAGCCTACCCAAGCTCGGCTCAAGCTCGTTAAAATAATGAGCTTTTTCTGGGCTTAGCTCGGCTCGCGAGCCTAATTTTAGAGCTCAAGCTCAATTCAAACGAGTCGAGCCCGAGCCGAGCTAACTCAGCTCGTTAACAGCCCTACATTTACATCCCTCATATTTTTATTAATTATATATATACCCCTATATTCTTTTTTTACGGTTAATTACATTATATCTCTCATATTTTTATTAATTATAGATATAGCTTATTTTGTGATATTTACTTTTTGATGTTTTGTTCCACTCATATTTTTAATCGATTGCAAACATATCCCTATATTTCATGATATGTCACATATCTTTTGAATTTTGGTATATCTCATATTTATATGAATTACAAATATATTCTTATATTTTATAATATTCCACTTAAACTTTTTAAAGTTTTGTACTACATTGCAAAGACCATCCCTTCGTTTAACGTTTTGTCTTATAATTTGATGAAAAGTGTGATGTGATTCAGTTTTCTTATTTTATGGATTATATTATCCTTGGACATGAACCAAATACAATATTTGTATCAATTACAAACACACCCTTATATTTTATGATATTCTACTTGCACCTTTTAAAGTTTTGCACCTCATATTTTTACTAATTGTAGACAAAGTCCTATATTTTGTGATATTCCACTTATACTTTTTGAAGTTTTGTACTATATTGTAGAAACCACCTATCTGTTTAACATTTGGTTTTATAATTTGATGAAAAACGCTGATGTGATTCGATTTTTCTAATTTATGGATTATATAATCCTTGGACAAAAGCCAAATACATAAAAAGACATTTATTTTTATTTTTTGTGAAAAGGAAGGTTATTATTTATAAAAACAGGCCCTTCTAGGGGTGGCCTTCCCCATACAGTCATCCCTTAGGGATCTATTCAGAAACACAGGTGGTATTGTCCAAAAACCACATCTAATACTATGAGTAACCGCCTCAGTCACAAGAGTATCGGCCATTTGATTACCTTCCCTATAAACATGGGTGAACTGCACGCTACAAAAGGAGTTAATAATTTGAAGGCACTGTGATGCAAGGTCTTCTAATGCCCACGGGTAAGTATTCAAATTCCCCTTCAGAGTAGCAATGGCATTGCTTGAGTCACCTTCGATCCGCAAGTATTTTCTATGTAAACGTTTCGCAAGGAGTAGTGTCCCTGGCTGCCCATAGTTCAGCAACAGATGCGGTATTGTCGAAAATAAAAGAAGTCGGAGCAACTATGAATTGCCCATTGAAATCTCTCAGGATAGCCCCTACGCCAGCCGGGCCAGGGCACCCTTGTGCTGCTCCATCAAAGTTCACCTTGGTGTATGGTTCTGGCAATGCCTGCCAACGAATGAATAATTCTTGAGAAATACGAATTGGCCTAGAGTTGTGAAAATGGTTCATCACTTTTAAAGTTGCAGAATGAATCCTTTGTATACATTGTTCTGGAAGTGTGTCCTTTTCAGCAAAGATTTTATCATTTCTTGCTAACCAAATATGCCACAAAGTAAAGCCCGTTAGAACTCTCATCATAGTGTTATTTTCATGTGTTAGATCACATAAAATACTGGTTATCCACCCATGAAAATCAATATCCTGTTGAGACTGTCTAAATGAAGGTGTTAGTCCGAACCAAACACAGTGAGACCAAGGACAATCACGGAAAAAAAATGACTACTAGATTTCTCATGGTGATTACAGAAAACACAAGATTCCGGGACTTGAATTCCACGTTTTTGCAAGAAACATCTGGTGGCAACTCGATCATGAGCACATCTCCATATAAAAATTCTGATTTTGAAGGGAAGAGGTAGATGCCAAATCAAGTTCCAAAATTTTGGACTTTGTGTGCTTGCCGTTTGCTCGTCATGAGGAGTAGAGTTCAAAAGCAATGCTGACTTGATAGACAGGGCTCCATTTCTTGTACCCACCCAAATCAAGTCATCTGGTTTATCACAGTTTGCTAAGGGAATGGAAAGGATAGCGTTTGCGATGTGTGAGGGCCAGATGGAGAAAATTAACTCATCATTCCAGATGTGCAAATGTGGGATTATGAGGTCAGATACACGTTGAAGGTTCTCAGGTCTGATAATTGTAACTTCAGATAGAGGAAGAGGTAGATTGGGCACCCAATGATGTTCCCAAATGTCAATGTTTTGTCCAGATCTAACACGCCAGCGAATTCCTTTTTCAATGAGTGGATACTCTTCATAATGGACTTCCATGCCCAAGAATGGTGTGGCTTACTGCGAGCTTCCAAGAGATGTGTATTCTACAAGTACTTGGACGAAATTTGTTTTACCCATAAGGAGTCCTTGTTCTTGAGCACTGACCAAGCTTGTTTCATGATAAATGCTTGGTTCTGGTGATTGAGATTTTTGAAGCCAAGCCCTCCCACTTTCTTAGGTTTACAGATAGCGGTCCATTTAACGGGATGTATTTTTTGTGAATTTTCGTCATGTCCTCATAAGAAGTTCTTCCTAATTTTGTCCAGGGTTGTGAGCACAGAGTTTGGTAGAGTGAAACAAGACATCAGATAGTAAGGCATCGAAGAAAGGACTGCCTGAATAAGGGTGCTTCTCCCAGCAAGATTTAATAGTTTTGTTTTCCATCCCGCAAGACGGCTTCTCATACGAGTGATCACATCAAGGAAGCTATTTTGGTTTGGTCTACCTCTGAACAAAGGTGTGCCCAAATACGGTTGACAATAGTAAGATTTTGCTGGAATGTGTAAGATGTCGGAAAGAAGCTGACGTTGCCTTACAGAGATAGAGGGGCTTGTTGAGATGCATAATTTCTGTGTGTTAAACTTGAGGCTTGACGAGGATACAAAGTGGTGAAGGAATTCCTGAAGAACATGACCATTTGATTGTGTAGCTTCCCCACAGATAAGAATGTCATCAACGAACATAAAGTATGAAAGGGGAGTGCAGCCTCGTCCAATTTTCAATCCCTTGAATAAACAATTCTCCTGTAGGGCTTGAAGGTTCCGGGAAAACAATTCTGCATAAATGATGAAAAGAAATGGAGATAATGGATCACTTTGACTGAGCCCCTATGAGCTTCGAAGGAACCACTCACAGAGCCATTGAGTAGAATTTCAGGAGATGAGGAGCAGACACAAAACATGATACGCTCCGTCCACCAAGGACTGAAACCAAACTGTAGAAGGATTTTCCTTAACACCGCCCAATCGACTTGATCATAAGCTCGACTCAGGTCAAGTTTGATAGTCATCCAACCCTTAGGACCTCTTTTCTTTCCTTGGACTTTATGGTTCACCTCATGAGTTAGAAGCACATTATCTTGGATATGTCTTTGAGGAACAAAAGCACTTTGGTATGGGGATATAATTTTTGAAAGAAGAGGTCGCATCCGATTGACAAGGATCTTCACAATTATTTTATAGGTGACATTGCACAAGCTAATTGGGCGATAATCTTCAATGTTTGAGGACCCAAGCTTCTTCGGTATCAGAATCATGTGAGTACGATTTAAGGTTGTTGCAAAGTGTCCAGAAATAAAGAATTGTTGAACAAGATTCAGCAAATCAGTAGATAATAAATTCCAGAACTTGTGATAGAACATACCGGGATATCCGTCTGGTCCAGGTGCTTTCCAAGCACCAATTTGTAATACTGCCCTGTGCACCTCCTCCAAAGAAATAGGATGCTGAAGTAA
>JAUPMG010130897.1:0-11497 GCA_031762675.1 Pachysandra terminalis | reverse complement strand
AAACTTGGAAGAGCAGGATGACCAAGTTGACAGTGAAGCTCCAACGGAGTGGGAGATAAGCTGGAACACGCGACAGATTTAGGCCCCTCTTCTAGTACGTAGAGACCTCCTGATATGTGACACCCCCTACCAATCGTCCACCTCGTCAAACGATCACGAAACACACAATAATCGGTGTAAAAAGTAGCCAGGCAATCAAGCTCTTTTGTATGAGCACTCACAGATAATAAATTAAATGTCAGATTAGGTAAATAGAGCACAGAAGACAATCGTATAGTGGGAGTAGGAACAGCAATACCAATCCCTTTGAAAGCCACAAAAGATCCATTCGCCACTCTGACGTTGGGATGAGACGTCGTGGGGGAAAATGTGCATAAAATACCTGTGAATCCAGTCATATGATCCGAAGCTCCAGAATCAATCACCCAAGTCCGGGGAGATGCAGACGCATATGCGGAAGAGGAAGTGCCAGTTTGAGCTACAGTGGCAGACGTGAATGACTGATTGGCCAATAGCCGATAATACTCATCGGCCGTAAGATGGATACTAACGTCCTTTGGAGGTGCCGGTACCCCTGTAGAAGTGTCCTGGACAGGTCCGGAAACAATATGAGCAGACCGAGAAGTAGGAGGCTTGCCATGTAATTTCCAACACTTGTCACGTGTGTGACTAGCTCCACCACAGTGAAAACAAATAATCCTCCCATCAGATCCACGACCTCCACGTCTTCCGCGTCCTCCCCCTCGACCCCCACGTCCTCCTGACGAGATTTGACCGGCCAAAGTGGCACGATCACTCATCTCTATAGTACCGAGGTTAAACCGGACGAACCGAAGAACTTGGGAATAGACTTCAGTCAGTGAAGACTCACGACTGGCAAGAATCTGGGATCTAGCCGGATCAAACTCAGATCTCAACCCACTCAAGAAGGCCATGACAGCTAGCTGCTCTCGCTGCTGTCTCATCTGATTTACATCGGAAGTCAACGGTGTCAGTACATTCAATTCTTCGTAGACCTTCTTAAAAGCAGCAAAATACTCACTAACTGGGGTATCACCCTATTCCGATCGAAAGAAGGCAAGAGACACATCATAAAGACGATTCAGATCGTCTTTATCAGAATATAATACCATAAGGTATTCCTATAACTCCTTCACAGTATCGCAATGGGTCACCAAAACAGAAACTTTAGGATCCATAGAGTTTATTAACTGATTATATAGTCTAGCATCATCCCGGAACCATACTTTTACACTTGCCGGATTTGTCTTAGAATCCGGAGCCACCCTCGTGAGGTTAATAATCTTGTGCCAGTGCTGAAAATTGTTTCCATCTAAGCGTTGATCTGTGAGGCGCATAGATGAAGAAACAATTCAGAAGTAACCGGTTTAGGTTCTGCGGGATTCTGATCGGATGTGCTGATTTTGATCTCACAAATCAAAGAAAAATAACCGCAGAAAAATCTCACCAAGCAAAGTAAACTAGGGGGAATTCGCACCCCTTCAAGTCGCAATCGCGATCAACAGCTACCCTTCCGGTAGGCAAAAAAAAAATCTTCACAAACAAAAAGCGCATCAAATCTTCAAACAGAGAGTACCATGAAGAAAACCAAATCCAACCAAACTCCAAATAGCCCTAATCGAGCACCATCATCAATTGAAAAGCCCCAAATCGAGAAGCCCCAAACAACTGAGAGGTAGCGAGATTGCTACGCCACGGTTGGAAGAAATCCGCGATCAGCAGAAGAGGAAGGGAGAAGAAGGAAGAAAGGAGAAGGAGAAAGATGAAGAAAGAAGAACAGTAGCGTGAACAGTAAAAAAAATTTAGGGTTGTCCCTTTTTTTTTTCTTTTATCTGCTTTGATACTACGTTGTGGCAGCAACACTTTCCCTCCTCAATTAGAGAGAGTTTATATATTAACTAGAACTAGGACTAAAACAGTACATACACAAATAAATAAAGAAAGGAAAAAGAGGAAAAGAGAAAAAGGGGTTCTGTGGGCCTCACGGCCCACTTACCCACACTAACAGATTTAAAAATGGGAGATCACAATCTCTAGGGTTTTTCTTTGTACAAAAGGAAACTTCCTCTGATTCTTCTCTTCTGGGTCTTCAATCCAAGGGTTGCAACAACTTATTCTTTGGGTTGATTGGATCTTCCTTGATCTCCTTTGCAGTGATCTGGAAGGTGGTAGATTTGATAGATTTCACAAATGAGAATAGTAAGGAATTGTTGTGAAGTCTTCGGCTTGATCTTCGGGTTTGTAAACTTGTAGAAGACGTGGATTGAAAGCTTCGACTTTGATGTAAATCTCTAGGCCTTTCAGCATATTCAGAGATTAGGAACTTTATCTTCAGGCTTGAATGCAACTTTAGAACTTCAAGTCTTCAGATCTTCAAGGTGGTAGACCAATAGGCCTTCAGAGCTTCTTCTCCCTGATCTTTGTTCCTTGAGTTTGACCACTTTCCAGGATCTAGGGGGCAACACTTCGTCTCCTTGGCTTGGTTTCTGCCCCCTCCTTTGGAAGGAGGAACCCTCTATTTATAGATGTAGAGGGGGTAGAGTTGTATTTGATCTCTACCACTTGTAAAGAATTATCATAAATTTTTGGAGATAATTCTCTATTTATCAAGAATTATCTTGATTTAATGATAACTCTCTATTTATTATGAATTATCAAGATTTAATAGATAACATTTTGTGGGATCCATCTTCTCAGGGTCAAAGATTCTATTTGGACTTGAAGAATCTTATCTCTTAGTGGGGTCCACCTTGTGAGATCATGCCCAGTGGCATCTTTTGAACTCAAAATTTCTGCTCCTACAGCTATTTACGAGTTTTGTTAATTTCAATAGTTCTAAGTAGTTACCATAGGAGGACATTGCAAACGTTTTGTGATATATGAGAATAGTCTTGTTCATTTTTTCTTCATTTTCTAAGGTACTCATAAATCGTTGTTATTTAATAACAATTACCTGTTCTTTTTGTACCTCCTCTTCTCATACTTTTTCCTTCTGCAAGTTTCATTTGGTTATCTAGTCTTTAGACCTCCATTTACAGGATTCCTTTTCGACGGTTGTGCCATTTATATATATTCTTCCCTCTTCCTCTTCTTATCCTTCTCCTTCCTTCTGCAAGCTACATTTGGTTAGCCACTCATTAACACCCGTTACAGGAATTGTTTTCCACAGAAGCGCCATCTATATGATTCCACTTTCTTGTGCTTCTACTGAAACAGATACTCCTTTCCACCTCATGCAGAAATTCTTTCTAAACATATAAGTCTTTCTACTTGAGTCCCTTTTGACCAACTTGAAAGAGTATATCCCAGAGTTATAACCCAATCGCTAAAAAACATGTGTAAATTTTGCCTATGACAATGTAATCCTCAAATCTGCAAGTGGTAGTCTATGAAATATCTTATATCATTTATGCATTTGAGTTTATTGAATATAGAAGTCTATTCTTAAACTTATGAAGAGGATGTGTCCTTATCAAGTTGTTTCCTTTGGTTGGCTTTTTTTGTCCTCCATAAGGTCTTTCAGTTGTTGTACACATAGGAAACTTGTGCTGTGTCTAGCGATGGCCTCAAACAACAAGGATAACTTGTAAGAAATTTTATTGTTTCTTGGAAATTCACCTAGTTCAAACAATCATTCATAGGAATCAAATTGTATTCATCCGAGACCACATGCGTGTTTGCATATTTTGGAAGTTCTTTTTTTGTTTCTTGACATTTACAAGTTGCCTCTAGTGGTTACTTGCCTTGTGGAATTATATGCTATTTTAGTGTATGGCTATGAAATTCTGTAATATTCCATTATTATTGGATTTTTGTACTAAAAAGACTACCTGAACAGGACAAGGAAGGGCTCTGCTGCTTCTATCAGCTCAAGTACAGCCAGCAAGGGAAGAGAGATGAGGCGCCAGAGAAATCGTGGAAAAATCCGTCCTGGCAGGTATTGTGGTTGCTCGAGTTTTGAACCGCCTTTTCTCCACTCTCTTATGGTTTCCCTTTTAATTGTATTTTTCTGAACATGATAATATCTGAACATGGTAGCCCTGGTGAGGAGATCGCTCTGGTGGAGCATTTGAACGGCATGTCTCTGACCACTGGAGCACAGTGTGAGCTTAAATCCCTACTGGTTGCTCTTGTGATGCTTGGCAAGGAAGAAACTGCTAGGAAGCTGCAACATACAGCAGAGAGCTTTGAACTGTCCCAACAGGCTGCTATCAAATTAACTGAAGATACAATCTCTAATGAAAGCATAGATGAGAGTGGTCATACTCTGCAGCATTACATACAAAAAGTAAGAAGTGAACTGCCTCAATCTAGAGCTCACTCGTGGCAGTTTAAAGTCCTTTTTCATTGACAGGCAAGTATCCAGTAAATTGCAGTCTTATACTTTATCGTGTTTAACTTAAAACAACCCTAAAACCATTAATTCCTAGCTTGATGCATATGTGGAATAGGCATGCAATGCATTTATGAGTGTTAGTATGCAGGTACCCGCTCATACTTTCATTTTCATAGTTTCTGTTTTACATATACGTATGCTCGTGGTTGTATGTATAGATGACTCCCTGCTTTATGAAAATTGGGGTGGCAGTTCAACGAGTCATTGCCAGTATTTGGAATACTACCATTTCCTTTTGGGAAAAGGAAGGAAAATGCTTAATGGTGAATGACTGAACGTATTAACTTATTCTTTTCCAAATTTCCAATTATTTTGCATGCACTTTGTGTTCCATTTAGTGTTGCACCAGTTAGTTTGTTTTGGTTATAAATAATTTTAACATTTACGTGGTTACAACAATTGCATAACATTCACATGAAACTTAAATATACCATAAAGGGGGATGATAAAATTTTAGAAGGAAACAAGTTTCAAGCAAATAGAGTAATTTTATAGCTTAAGGTTCTTTGATCTGTATCACCAGTACAGTTTCTTTACCAGACTTGGGTTTTTATGTAATTTTTGGAGTTTTCTATACGAAAGGTGCTAGCTGTGGACGCTTTTTTGCCACCTAGATAGGTTTTGGGCTGAAACTTTGTGTGACCATGGGAACATCATGTGGTCAAATGGGATCCACAAACTCGTTTTCCATGCATGAAATCTGAGCAACATAATATACAGCGTGGCTCATCAATCAACCCTTCTAATCTTATTTCTCAATGGGTTTGAAGAATTACGGAGACAGTAACTCTAAAGTAGGAAGTACTAATGTTTGGAACACAAGCATTTCATGAAATTGACCATCTGCATTCCCTCTATATCAGCTATTATAATGATACTTTTTTTTTTTGTTTTTCTTTCTTTCTTGGTGGGTGCAGTGGCTGTTGAAGCATTGGCGGCATCTAATGCGAATTGAAGAAGCAGGAGTATTGAGTTGGAAGTTGTAATAGTAACGGAATATTTATTTTGGATACTTCCTATCTATCCTAATTGATTCTTTTTGTTCAAAGCATATATCAGCTTATTGAGTCTTAAATTGCTTAGCTATACACCCTTGTGCTTTTGCTTACCCAGGCTAGGTGGTGAATTCTTGTTCTCATGAGCATTTGTAACATGATGATGCTCGCATCTGCACATCAACCATACAATATGCACATCTCCTCTAGGATTTTATTGTCCCTGGCAAGTGATCATTTGACCCTCCTTTCTTTTTTATATGCAGATCCTTTTGGCTGAAGTTTTTGTCTGATCTTGTTGTTGCCGGCAGGAGGAGCAACCCCTTGGTCAGTCCATCCTCGGATGGCCGATAAAATTCTTTAAATGGGTCCCTTAGGCTGTGTTTGGCCCGGCTTGTGCATTTGGATAAGCACTCTTTGGATAAGTGGCTAATGGGAGCACTTATCCACAACGACAATAAACTGTTTGCTTGCAGAAAATAGCGTTTGGTAAATACATTTATTAAGTGCTTATAAAAGTTAGGGGTAAAATAGGTATTATGAACATGTCATTAAAGTTTAGAAATAACATTTATTTAAGTACTTGGGAAAGTTAAAGGGTTTAGAAATAGCTTTTCGCATGAGTGATAAGAGAAGCTGTTCTCAACAGCTTCTCCTTATGGGTAGCCTTCCTCTACTGCTTATGGGTAAGTACTTACTCATTAGTTGTTTCCAAACAAACTTTTAATTTTAAAAAGTGCTTTAATAAGCTATAAGCTGAAATAAGCACATATATAAGCTGGGCGGCTTTAATGTCATTTATATTAAAGCAATTCAGGACATCTTAGAAGAGTTTAATGGATAGCATAGTTTAAAATTTTGCCAAATTCAAGGATTTTGGAGGCACAAACGGAATTGAAATATCCGAAATTTCAGTAAAAAATAATTCTTTGATTAAAATAATTGAACGAAATAAATGCTGAAATTTCTTGAAATTTTGGCATATTTGAACCGAAATTTTGGATATTTTGTCGAAATAATTTCACTTTTTTTTATTTAAAGGATTTTAATATATACTTAATTTTAGTCAATTTCTTTCTTTTTTTTTCTTACTGTTTTTAATAAGTACCAAGTAATAACTTCTAAAATATAAATAATAAAGTTAGTCAATAAAAAGTGATATCTTTATTAAATTATATATTATTTATGAAAATACAAATTTCAAAAAAAAAAAACAAATAATATTTTGATTATTAATGTGAAATAATACAAAAGTTTACAATTAATAAATACAACATTATGTTACAACATCCAAAAATTATATAAATATCCAAAATATATTGAATTCAAATTCAAACTAGAGGGGGGGTCTAATGATTTGTAAGAGAAGTTGATCATTTGACTATAATACCTCTCAATCAATGATAGTTGTAATATATATATATATATATGTACCATTTTTTAATTATTTATTTTTTGTTAATTTTTTTATTTTTTATTTTAATCCTATAATTATGAGATCAGTGGGGTTTTCACAATTTTCATTGATACTAAGCTTTTTTCTTCTTCCATATAAGCATCTATTTTGTTCTTAAAATTATTAAACAAGGTATACAAGGGTATTTTCGTCCATAAAATATACTTTCAAACCATAGGGGAGGTGTTTGTAATGGCCAAAGTTTAAGGGTACTTGTTGCTATTATACCAAACTCAAGGGGTGAATGTAATTTATTTATTTATTTATTTTTTTACTTTTTAACTAGATTATTTCGGAGATAAAGTGCACAATTCGGGCGAAATAAATTTGGGCAAAGTACAAAACTTTTGCCTAGATTTTGGCTGAAATTTCAGCCATTTTGATTATTTTTTTCACGAAATAATTCAGTCCAAAAAAATCCATTTCGTGTTTCGTTCGACACATCCGTCGCCAAAATTTTGCAGAAATTTTAAACTATGATGAATTGGGACTTGGATATCTGCTCCTTCGTTACCGATTAATGGAAACACGTCGGACTGACCCAAGAAGTAGACTGGGAGGTATTAGATCTGCTGCCAATTTGACATGACATAATAAAAAGGAAAAATTACACTTTGACTCCTTGAGTTTTATAATCATTGCAATCAAAATCTTTGAGGTTTTTGAAACTGCAATAACACCTTTAGTTGGAAACCTCGAGGGGGTCGGCCAACTAACGACATTGACTGATAGATCCATTTGAACAAACGGTGATATTTATAAGGGGTATATTAGTCAATGATTCAGTGTTGTTAGTTGACCAACCTCCTTGGGGTTTTCGATGAAGGGTGTTATTATAGTTTCAAAAACCTCCGAGTGCTTGACTACAATAGCCAAAAAGCTCCCTGGATTTAGGGATGTCCAGTGGGTTTTATTGTGCTGGTCTGGCACAATCTAAGTCACACAATCCGTGTGAATGGGGTGGTGTTCTAGCGCTCAGAACGCCCATAATTCGTGGATTAGCGTAAAAACATAAAAAAACGTGAACTTTTTTGTAAATTTTTTGGGGGTTTTATAAAAATATATGAGTTTTATTTTGAAAAAAAAATATTAAAATGCGTGGGTTTTCTTGTAAATTTTTTAGGGTTTTTATAAAATTATAAAAATATATGAATTTTATTCTAAAAAAGAGAGATTAAATTAGATTGATAGAAGGTTAAATTGAGATATTCTATGCATTATGTCCTTTCTCTTGTATATGTGGTTGAGCATAAAAATGAAAATTAAAATGTCTTTATATATTAAGTATAGTTTGTATGTATATGCAGACGCCCTATAGGCGCTCTGGACTACAAGTTATTTTCAAGTTTGACACTCTCACGCTCTCTCTTCCATTTTTGCTCCCGCACCCGCTCGGTGTTCTGACGACTTAGGGCACAATAAGGCTTGTGCTTGCTGGACCCGTTGGTTACTATTGGGCCATGCTATGCCGTGGCCCCAAGGTCCGGCCCAGCTTGGCCCAAGGCATGATTGTTATCACGCTGGGCCGGGCTAGTCCCATGATTTGCCTATCATGGTCACCGTGCCCAATCGTGCGATGGGTCATGAACCCAGGGCATGCGAGGCTGGGCTGTCACGTGCAGCCTGATCCATTTGTACCTAGGTCTACCATATTTTTTTAAGAGAATTTAAAAGATTTTTAATAATAATAAATAAAAAATCGACGACTGAAAAAATTTAGACCTACCCGGTAATAGAGCTTATACACACGCTTGGAAGTAATATGTATCTAAGGGTCTGGATTGGTCCCATAGTTGCTCTATACGACAATAAAGCCAATAGTATATAATGTTGGATAGCCCATCCCAACAGGGTTCGAGCCTCTGACCTCTTAAAAGATTAGGTTAGCCACCTAGTGGCTCTCAATATGGCATAAAAAATAATTCAACAGTAAAAAAGGATTACTAGAGGGCCCAACCAGGTTCGAACTGGTGACCTCTTGATCTGCAGTCAAATGCTCTACCACTGAGCTATGGACCCTTTTGTTAAAGAATTAATTATGTTTAATTAAGTATCAAATAGTAGCGTTTCAAGCTCTTGCTAACCAAGCCAAACGATTCTACCATGCTATTGATTTGATCTCATCATATCTACCCATCGAGGTACTAATCTGATACGGACGCATATCTTCTGTGAATCTAGATTGTGTGAAACTCATACGAGGTTGACACTTGTTCTTAAGTGGATCTCACTAAAAAGGGTAACTAGCATTTTTAAAACCCCAAGGATACATTTGTTACGGATTGTGCTTTTAGATGAGCATTCATTGGAAACGTGATTCGATGGGAACACTTATTCACAGCATCAATAAGGTCTTTGGTTTGAAAAAAATGTGTCTGATAATATTATAGCTTAAATACCTTAACATGACAAACTCATATAAATTATCTTAAAATTTAAGGATAAAAATGTTGTCTTTAAAAAGCTTAATATTGTATTAAGGGTAAGAGTATTATTTTCAAAGTGTCACTAATGTTTAGATACTAGTTTCCGCGTTAGTGGTAAGGAGAAATCGTTGAGAGAAACTTCTCCTTATGAGCTATCGTACTTTACTCATTCTGGGTAAGAACTTACCGGTCATCATTACCAAATCTACTTATAATTTTTAAAAAAATGCTTTAATAAGCTATAAGCTCCAATAAAAACTTGCTTAAACAGTCCCAAATGTAACCTACGAGATCAATGAACCTAATACCGGCTTCTACCTTAACCGGTGATAGCCACTCCCTTAAACTGTTTCAAATTAAAAGATAGCATTTGGTTAATGCCTATTTAGGTCTAAAAGTTAAATAAGACCAAAATGGAAATTATAAAATTATACAAGGATAAAATAGTCTCAATAAAAATATCACTTATAAAGATTCTCACAAAAGCAATTTGGAGAAACAGAGAATTGATTATTTCAATAGAATCAATGTTTCAGTGAAAAACTTCAATTGAAATTACTGTTTAAACATATTTACCAAACGCTTAATGTGTATGATTAAATCACTTCTATGCTTACCAATCACTTGCAAGTCCCAAAGAACCAATAAAATGATATAAATATATTTGTCAAACATTTAAAAAGAAAAAAAAAAAAAGGAGAAAAAGAACACTTATAAGAAAAAATTAAAAAAGCAACAACATTTTTTTTTTCTTTTTTCTTTATCTTCCGGTAGTGGTGGTCACTCGACCACTACCCAATAGGGAAGACACGGAATCGAACCCTCGAACAGAATCCATAGACACTTGACCAACCGATCCCGTGACTCTCGGCTCACCACAAACCTATGGCTCGAACCACGCAAACCGAACCGGCCACGACGAGGGCCGCGAAGACCGGCGGAACGAGAAGATCCATCTTAGACTTGCGGAAGAGTTGAGGCGGCAAGCACAAAACCTCTCCCGGAACGTCCAACGGAACCCTAATGAGTCCCTCTCCGTCGCACGCCTTAGAGAATGAAGAAGCCGGAGATATCGTCGACACGAAGGCGAGCTCCGGGGAGAAAGACGCCACGGCTACCGTCACGATCAAAAGCGCCGTCCACATCACGGCGAATGGTAGCAGCGATCGTCGTGACACGACCTGATGGAAGATCCGGTGTCCGTAGGAAAGAATCATGGGAGATTTTTCCCGCGTTCCTTGTACTGTTCCTCAGATCCGTTTTAGGGTTTTATTTATGAGAGAAGAGGAACAGTAACCTAATCTCAACTACCTTTTGTGATTTAGGAGTTCAGAGTTGATGATCGGAACGAAGAAGAAGGAATGTCGAGCACGACCAGCTCTTCTTGCTGACTGTAAAATGTTGACGAAAGTGCCCCTTATCTATTATATATTTTAGTTTTCGGTTTAAACCGAGGTTTTTTCCATATTCGGTTTCGCTTTGGTTTGAAAAATAAAAAACCGAATTAATTTGATTTGATTTTCAGTTTCGATCTATATTTTGGTTCGGCTTTTGGTTCTATATTATTTCATTTTGGTTCAGTTGTCGATTTAATTCACTATATTTCGGTTTGATTTTAGTTTGGCCACTAAACCAAACCGAACCGACCGAATTACACCCCTAGCTAGAGCTGACAATTTGTAGTTCGGCCTGCTGAACTTAACCCATGCTTTGACGGTTTGGGTTGAGGTTTTACAAACGGGTTGATAGAGGGTCAAGCTGTTTACAACCTTTGACTCATTCGATTTTGACCCAAATCAGCTAGAATAAAAGAATACCCACGTAGGGGGATATACGAAACCGGCTGGGTTACACGTGTCGGCCTGGCCCAGGCATGATAGGTCTTATTATCATTGTTAACAAAACGTGAAACGTCAAGGGAAAAAAAAAAAAAATGGGAACGAAAAAAATATGAGTTTAATACCGTTTTAATTTTAAAAAACGTAGTAAAAAAAAGGGTCAAATAAACAGAAACGTAAAAAAAACATTTAATAAATAATTCATGTTTAATATATATCTTGTTCAAAAAAATGTCAATATATATATAAATAAGTATTAATAATTAAATAATAAATTTTTTTTTTTGTTGAAACTTTTTTTTTTTTTGTAGGGTAGCACGCATTTGTCATTGGAACTTCCAACGGACAATCTTTTTTTTTTTCTG
>JAUPMG010130886.1:0-11498 GCA_031762675.1 Pachysandra terminalis | reverse complement strand
GAAAGAACCCTGGATCCAGAATGATCAACAGCAAGAGCCGAAACAACCTGCCAAGAACATCATCATAAAATTAAATATAAAAAAAAAAAAAAAACACACACACACACACACAGATAATAGCCTCATTATATGGAAGTTTAGGTCACACAGTTCAAAGCATAGTAACAAGTCCCTTTTTTTATGAATAACCATATATATTATAAATGGAGGAAAAAAATGAGTACATGATATAGCTGTCTGAGGTTGACAACTTAGAAAAGAAAAGCAAAAACTGATACAGAAATAGTATAAACTAATGTAAAGTGATAAGCTCAGCCCATCCCTTCAATCATCATAGTCGTAGGAAGCCTAGTAAATAAATTCTCCCTAACCATTCCTCCTCTGGCCAGGCTATCCATTTCCAAATTGGACAATTTTAGGATGTGTTTGAATGTAGGTGTTCAAACCACGCCCTAGATAGCAAGCCAACTGGATCAGATGAGTGAATCTCCATGGTCACTCCGTTCCGTGTCCCATCCAGGAGATAACAACTGCAGGATCACCCTCTACCTGCAATGATGTGTAACCCAAACTCCTTGCTTCCCTCAACCCTATAATCAAGGATAGTAGCTCTGCACGAGTAGAACCGCCCTGACCAACTGGCCCGGACTATGCATGACAAATAGCATCAAGATGGTCTCTAAATATAACCCTCACACCAGAGGGGCCCGGATTACCAACGGACAAATCATCAAAATTTAACTTAAATAACCTCACACTAGGAGGACACCATGACACAATTTGTAGGTTCCTCGTGGGTGAGTGTGCGATCGAAGCATAGTCACAAGTCTTAATATCAGTGTTTTTCCTTCTTCTTTTTTCCTTCTCCCTAAAAGAATCCGGAGTGTTAATTCTTTTTGCTTACGTTGAGCTTCTACCATGATTTAAAAAAGAAGAAAAAATCAGAAATATTAACAGGGAAACGATAAATCAACACAGAAAAAGCGAAACTTGCGGTTTATAAAATTGTCCAAATTTTAGAAAATGGATCTAGATATTTTCACATGATTCAATACAAAGGGGAGAAGAAGAAGAGACTATATAAATTTCCTGAGACATATCTGACTCTATGATAGGGAGTTCCCAGTAATATAATCACCAAATGGATTCATTTTTTCCTTCTCTCTTCTGAAAATCCCCGAATTCTTTGTTTTAAGATGGACATTAGCGATAACAGTTTTGAAACCGAAATGACGGCGACGGAAGGTCCCATGGAAGTGACGGTGACGGAAAGTGGTGTGAAGGATGGGATGGAGTTGGAGAAGGATTCTTTGCCGGTGAAGACAATCGATACCAAACAGGATTTGTTAGTAGCAGGTAGTGCAGAAGAAACTACTGGTTCTATTGAGGAGTTCGTCAGAAATGCTAGACATTGGGAGAAAAGTGCTTCTTATAGAGATGTTCTGTTGCAGAATGAGGGTGCAGGTAGGTGGCAATCAGTGAGAAGAAAACCTGGTCGTCGTTGAAAGCAACCATTAGTAGCTCGTGAAAGCATTCAAATCCATAGGAAGTCATTTGAGATCGAAGGGTTCTCTAATGGCCATTTTCAATCACTGCGGCTAACGGAGATCAGTAGAGGTCGGCGCTGCTCCATTCTTCTTAGTGGAGTTGAAGTCCAATGGTTCAAGGATATGTTAGGAAGAGCTGAAACCGCTAGTGATAGGGTGGTGGTGCTGGGCTCATATCGGCTGGTTCAGGCGGACAGGATTGCCAAGCTTAACAGGAATTCTGGTGGGGTTTTTCTTAAGTTGACTTCAACCCTTAGCAATGGTTAAAAAACAAAATTATCTTCGTCCCAAAATCTAAAGCTCGAAGAGGTATGTCAGTTCGGGGGGAGGGGAGAGAGAGAGAGAGACTTCTGGGGGAGGATTGGTGTGAACCATGAACTTCCTAAAGTGGAGTCGGTGAGTCTAGCAGAAGGGGGTTTGAAGGAGGTGGGGGATTTAATCAAATCAAATACTACAGTAAGGAGGGTGGCTGAGGTAGCAAGAATCCCAATCATCGATTGTACTCAGGTTTGTGATATTGAACTCCACAAGTGGAGGTTCCCTGTTCTGTGCACTTTGCCCGTGGCTGTGGGATGGATGGAGGTCCGGAAGAGCCTGTCATCTGTATTGGCACAAGATTCATGTTTCAAACTGATTCCAATTTCATCGGTTGCAGCAGCTGTCTTTGTTCTAGTTCTTTGGCTAGAAGTCTTTTAGCTGTGAATGCTCTATCAAACATCAGGCATGTGTGCTTTTCAGAATGGAGAACCGGTTTAGCAGGACGTACTGGTCCTGTTTGAGATTCAGGACTATGGATCGCCATATCTGGTATACCGCTTAATCTTTGGGCGTGCAGCATGCTAAAGCCCCTCGACGAGATCTATGGGGAGCTGTGTGAAATTGGGGTTCCGTTTGATTTTGGCAAGTTAGCTGGTGCATTGTTGATTAAGGTTGGTGAACGCAATGCTTGCCGAATTCCGTGCTTAGTGATGCTCATTTTCGACGGGGCGGAGTATCAAACGTGTATTGAAGTGGCCGCCTAGAGCTTATACGGATATCAGGGTGATGGAGATGGATGGGGGATCTGATGTCCTGTGGAAGGGATGTTCAGGTAAGGATGACGAGGGGTCGGGGGTGTTGGGCGGGTCAATTAATTCGGTACCCGACTATCATCTTGACATTGGAGGCGTACAACCTTCATTAATGGGAGAGGTGACTAAGGCAGCAGGGGAGGACACTTGTAACACAGGAAATGGGAATGTGGAAGGGTGTAGTAAAGTAAGTTAGAGATCAGGTCGAACTTACAATCCCGAGAGGGGAAGCCAACCAAGGAAAATTTGAACTATGTAGGGCCTTTGCTTGGGGGTTTCGAGGATGTTGAGGTGGGCCCAGTTGGGGACCAGTGTGGAGGAGTGGTCAGAGTTTCAGCGGTATCTGAGTGCGATGCCAAGCCCAGTAGTCATGGCCCTTGTGCGGGCCCGGTTCTTGCGGCCCATCTCAACGAAGCAAGGGACCTCGATTGACTGGGGGATCACTAGTGGGCTCTGAAGGGGGCAAACTAAGGGTGCGGGTTGACTATAGGACTCATTCCGATGGGCTGGCCGTTGAGCCCATGTCCAGTTCAGGGCTGTTTGAGGGCCTTGAAGGGGTGGAATATCCTAAGGGGGTTACTAACCCAAGATTGGGTCCAGTAGAGGAGGTCTAGGCAGATCTGAAGTGTTTACTGTCCAAGTTAAAAACTCAATTGGACAGGATGCAAGTTCTTCTTTTGGTTTCTTCTTGTATCAGGGATCACAGTTCCCAATCTCACAGTGGGGAGTTCGTGCTGGCTCCGTCGCCTGTTGCTCCGGTGTCTCGAGATGATTCTTCTTCACCGCAGCTCCATGTCTCCACTAGAAAGTTTTGGGCATCTTATGAGGAGCTCGAGGATTGGTTGTGTGGATCCGGTGCTAGCAAGGAGGTGATCAGGGAGCTCTCAATGACGACGGCAAGGTCATCTCAGTTGGTATTGATTGACGATTTTGCCATGCCTTGGTCAATTGGTAGCATCAATCCTCCTCATCTCTCGCATTATGATAATTACAATTTGGGGCAGTTTAAGGTTGCACAACAGTCGGCTTGTGAAGGTGATTCAAGCGTTAAACTGGATATTGGATGTGGATTACTATGCAGACAAATGCCTTCATCTCCTTCTAATTTGGTAACATCTCTCCTTAATCTATCATTCAGCTTTATTTATCCTGTGTGTGGTGTTTCCTCTTGGTCCTCAGGTAGTGGTGTTGGTTCTTTAGGGGATGGGGAAAGTTCAGCAGTTAGTTATGACCAGAATATTTACTCTGAGCTACTGGAAGGCTTTGCTGGTAGCCTTGCGGTTTCTCCATATGATATCGAACCTTCGTGCAATTTATCGGCATTTGATGGGCCTGAGTTGGAGTGTCCAGAGGTGGGTGACAAGTCAATTGGATCACTAGAGAGTGGTAGGGTTGAGTCGGTAGCAGATCCAGTGGACGAGTGGGCGGGTATGGAGGACATTGCAAGGTTATTTAGAATTTCCATGTCTGATCGGGATGGAAATCATGTCCCATTGGCCTCGACAGTGAGACTTTGTAGGAGGAGGTTCAGTCATCCATTAGGGTGTTCTTTACGCGCTAGGAATGTGTCATCATGTTTGCAATATTTTAGGAGAGTGAGGGAGCATCGGTCACCAAGTGGTCAATGAGGACTCTGAATTGGAATATTAGGGAGCTCGGTTGAGCTCATAAGAGACAGGCGGTATATGAGGTATGCTCACAAATCAAGCTAGTTATTATGGTCCTTCAAGAAACAAAAAAAGTGATTGTTCATAATGCTTTAATCAGGCAGTTATGGAAGAACAGGAATTTGGAATGGGGGGTGCTTCCCTCGATTGGAGCGGCTGGGGGGATTCTTGTTATATGGGATTCAGATATAGTGTCGAGGCAGATTTTTAAGTTGGATGAATTTTCGGTGTCGATCGAACTCATGAATATAAAGGATCAGTTCAAGTGGGTTCTCACAGGGGTGTATGGTCCTAGTTGTAGGAGGTGGAGGTCAGAATTTTGGGAGAAACTAAGGGGGTTTAGAGATACATGGGCTGGTCCATGGTGTTTGATTGGGGACGTCAACATGGTTAGGAGTCTGGATGAAAGAAATAGAGGTAGGATTGTTGATCGTAGTATGAAACATTTCTCGAATTTCATTCGGGTTCATAGCGTAGTTAATTATCCCATGAGTGGTTGGTGGTTCACGTGGTCCAATTGTCAAGAGGATCCCAGCTCGAGTAGGCTGCATAAATGTTTGGTCTCGTCTACTTGGGATGATCATTACCTCAGTCGGCTCTCGAGAGGACGACCTTAGATCATTGTCCTATTCTTATTGCTACTGATTCTTTGAGACGGGGTCCTTTTCCTTTTAAGTTTTTGAGAACATGTGGTTGATGTCACGAAATTTCAGGGGGAATGTCGAAATGTGGTGGGCTGGATTGGTGCATAATAATTCGAATTGGAAAGGATTCAAATTTATGTAATCTCTGAAACAGTTGAAAGGAAAGATTAAAGAGTGGAATAAAAGAGAGTTTGGCCATCTTAGCACACGGAAACAGGATTTTACTGGAGTGATTGGTCGTATTGATATTGCTGAACAGAGTAAAGTGATCTCTAGTGATGAGTTTGAGGAGAGAAAAGCAGCCAAAGCTTAGTTAGAGGTTTTGCTAAGACGAGAGGAGATTAGCTGGAGACAGAAATTTTGGGCGACCTGGCTTAAAGTGGGTGATGAAAATACCTGATTTTTCCATTAGGTGACCAATGGGAGGGCTAAGTCTAATTTGAGAGTGGGTCTTCAGATTTCAGGGGAATTAGTCGAGGATACAGATAAGGTTGTCAAGCCGATCACAGATTTTTACTCAGAGCTGTATAAATCAGAGCAGGACTTGTGTTTTTATGTGCCCAACTTAGGGGGCATAGTTTGTCGGAGAATCAGGCTGAGAGGCTGGAAAGACCTTTTGAGATTTAGGAGATTAGGGACGTCGTATGGGGGTTACATAGAGACAAAGCAACATGCCCAGATGGCTTTTCAATTGCTTTTTTATCAAGAGTGCTGGGAGGCTGTGAAACTTGATCTTCTCAGAGTGCTTCAAGAGTTTTATGAGGGATGGATTATCAACAAGACAACGAATGCAACATTTATAGCCCTTATTTCTAAAAAAATTGGTGCTTTGGAGCTTAAGGATTTCAGGCCAATCAGCTTGACTACCAGTCTGTATAAGATTAGCAAAAATCTTGGCTTCGAGAATTAAGTCGGTAGTCGGGGATTTGGTTTCTTCGAATCAGAGTGTGTTCATAGTAGGTAGGCAGATCCTTAATAGTGCTCTTATAGCTAATGAGGTGGTGGAAGAATGAAAGAGAACAGGGAGAGAAGGTATGGTCCTAAAACTTGATTTTGAGAAGGCATATGATCAGGTTGAGTGGAATTTCATGGATAAGGCATTAGAGTGGAAATGATTTGGGGGAAGATGGAGGAAGTGGATCTCATGTGTGTTCGGAATGTAGTGTTTTCTTTCCTATGGAATGTGGGGTACACGATCAAGTGGTCCCATCCCGAGGACCGAGACATGGTGATCCGTAGTCTCGTAGGTTTGGGTATGTCTGAGGATAGGATAGGGATTTTTGCATCAGTTTTAGGGTGTAGGGTTCAGGAGTGGCCATTGACATATCTAGGATTGCCATTGGGGGGGAATCCAAAATCCCTTAGCTTCTAGGAGCCGGTAGTGGACAAGGTAGGCAGGAGGTTGGCTTCGTGGGAAAAAAGATACCTATCCCTGGAAGGTAGAATCACTCTTATCAGGTCGGCTCTGGCTGATATCCTTGTGTACTATTTGTCTCTGTTTCAAGCCCCTAGTATGGTGGTTAAGTGTCTTGAGAAACTTCAGCGAGATTTCTTATGGGATGGTGGGGTCATAGGAAATGCCACCTCGTGAAATGGGAGTCAGTGTGTAGGGTTAAAGAAGAGGGGGCTTAACTTAGGTAACATCGCATGTCATAATACAGCATTGTTGGGAAAATGGCTTTGGAGATTCAGCAAGGAAAGAGATGTTTTGTGGTGGAAGGTAGTTCAAAGTAAATACGATGGTCATTCCAATGGGTGGGACCGTAACCCGTCTACTAGATGTATGTGTGCCAGTATCTGGAAAGAGGTTTCATCTGTCTTTCCTATTTATTCTAGTTTGGTTCGGTTTTGATTTGGGAATGCGGCTCAGGTTCGGTTTTGGCACGACCTTTGGTGGGGGGGATCCATTCTTGCGGTTCGGTTTGCACATCTTTTCAGGGTGGTTACATATAGGGACGCCTTAGTTTCTGAGATTCTTTCATGGTCTGGTTCCGGTCTTGTTTGGAACCTTACATTCCGACAAGACTTGAGACCATCAGAGATGGTTGAGCTTGGTGCCTTATTTGAGGATTTGGGGGATGTATTTATTGGGTTTGATCTTGGGGGTCGTAAGATTTGGAGTCCGTCCAGTAGTGGTGCCTTCTCAATTAGCTCCTTTTTCTGCCATCCAGGCTCATTCAAAGACTCCTCATTCATTCCCCCATCGTCGTGTATGGAAATCTTTCATTCCCCTTCATGTCAAGGCATTTATTTGGACAACTCTTCTGCATAAAATTAACGCTTGAGATCACCTTCAACATAGATGGCTGCCTTGCGCGTTATCGCCTCATATGTGTTTCAGGTGCAGAGAAGAGGGGGAGTCGATGGATCATTTGTTTATTCATTGTGCAGTGGATAGGGAGATTTGGACCTTTTTTCACAGGTTGGGTGTTTGGTGGGAGACGAGGTGAATGCTTTACTAGTACAGTGGAGCTTCCCAAGTTTAGGGGAAAGGGGCAGGTTGATGTATCAAGGTGTTTGGCATGCGACTCTTTGGGTTCTGTGGGGGGAGAGGAACATGAGAGTATTCGAGGACAAGTGCAAATCGACCAGGTCGATTATTGAGGCCATTTTGTCTCTTGTTAGCTCTTGGATGGTGGTTCTTCTTGCATTCAGAGGTATATTTATGTCAGATCTGTTGATAGGTTGGTCTGAGGTGGCTTCCACATCTCTACAGATGCTTCAGACAGTGTCTCAGTGGCAGCCCCCTCATGCTGGGATTGTCAAAGTTAATTTTGACGGTTCATCCTTAGGGAACCCTAAACCCTCGGGTATTAGAGGGCTGTTTAGAGACCGTGATGGTCGAATGGTCCATGCATACTCGGGGCTGGTGTGGTTGGGTGACTCTACAAGGGCCGAGTTGTTAGCTTTTTTTTCCAGAGTCAGAGAGAGTTTAAGTGGGTTTCAGCGATGTGATGGTAGAGAGGGTCTCGACATCTATGATCTCTTGGATGTCTGGTTCGGTTAGCTGTCCGTGGAGATATGTTCACATAGTTAAGACGGCTAGATACTTGGGGGGTTTGGTTCGGGCTTCATTTATGCATATCCCCAGAGCAGGCAATGCAGTGGCTGATAGGCTGGCCAGAAGTGGAGTGGGGAAAGATAACTTATTTTTGGGAGCTCCGACAACAGAGATGATTGGTGATGGCGTTGTCTCGGTAATGGTTTGGGGTTGTAGCTGCCTTTTCGCTTCTCTTATTATGTTGTTTGTTGTTTTTGTCCCCGGGACATTTTTTCTTTGCTTTCACTTGTTGCCCTTTATCTCTACTCTCATTATTAATATAATCTGTTGGTTATTCATAAATATATATAATGGTATAAAGAACAATCAAACAAGAATTCCACCATAAAAGATTTACTTCCACTCTTAAGTCAATTGCATCTTTCTAGAGCATAGAAAAACTAAAAATATATCTTTGGAAGTAGCATTTATGTTTTTTTTTTTTATTTATGTATTGGGATAGTTAATTTTTTGCTAACCAAATCTAACACTTCTTTTCAAGTAAACAACAAATTCTATTACAACTTGTAGCTATCTTATCAAAACAAATCATAAATTTCAACAATTACAACCTCAAAATATTGATAACAATAAAAAAAAAAAAAAATTTATAACTTTAAAAAGTTCACAAATTCCAGGAAGAAAAAAAAAATTGATTGACGCACAGTGTACCTTAGAATGCCCTTTCAAGACAATCTCGTTACTCTGCGGAATCCGATACTGATCCTCTGCTTCAATATCCAAATCACCATCGGAATCTGACTCGGTCATATTCGAAGAAGCCAACGGCCGAGGAGGTCCAACCATCACACCATCGTCTTCTCCATCTTCGTCGGCCGAGTTTGAAGCCGGTGGAGGTGGTGGTGGTCCGATCAACACCGCATCTTCATCGGCACCGCTCTTCAATCCATTATTACTAGTAGAATTAGGTCTCCCAAGCTCCGAACTTTGATCCTCGGGGACGGAAAACCTCTGGTTTTCATGGCTGGGATGACTAGGGTTACGATCTCTGCTTAGGCGGGAACTAGGGTTAGGGTTTCTGAGGTCGTTTAACCAAGCCTTGGAAGAAGAGGAGAGGGAAGGGATACCTTTGTTAGAAAGAGATGGTGAAGAGGATGATTCTAACGTGCGCCGGGTGGTGTTGTGTATGGCTTCGAGAGGGGTTTGGGGTTTCGTTTGTTTGCCGAAAGAGAGAGGGAATTGAGCTCTAGTCCCTTCGTAGATATCTGGTTCGTCCTCCATTGCTGCAACCACCTTCTTCTTTGCTAGATTATGCTGGATAGTTCCTGGTTTTACAGTTTAGCTAAATTGCGCATGGTTCTCACGGTGCAGGTCAGTGAACTCGTCCCTATTGTACGCAAACTTTGTCATCTTCTGGTTCTTCTCTCACTGGGCCGGGTAGACCGGTATTGAAGAGGGTGAATTACACAATCCTCGCTTGAGGTTTAGTAACACTGTTGATGCCTCCCCTAAAGTTTTTGAAATAACACTAACCCTACTAAAAATTTTGTTAAGTCATAACATTTACTCTCCCTAATATTAATGACTAGAGTTGTTGGGTATACATGCTGAATTTCTTGATGTTTAGAACTATATTTTTTTATTTATTGAAATTAAAAGTTTTTAACTCTAATATAACTTCTTTCAGGTATCGTGAAACCCCATCCCCACTTAATAGGGACAAGGTAAACCTCGGATACATGACCTCACTTAAGGACACGAGTTGACACGTGGGAGACACATGATGGAAGGCTGGAAATCCTTTACAGCGTGATGGCTACAACTATCCTTACAACACCAATAAAGAGGTGTCACATGAAAAAGGTACTCCCATGAATAACCCACCAGTATCCCCCTCTTCATACATCCTTGGTACCTGAGTGATGGCATCTCAACGATGCTGTATGGATGGATGTAGTCATCATCTTGCTATAGAGGATGTGAAGCCATGATAAAGGCCACTACTAAAAAGGGCTCACTTAGGAGACTTTTATCTAACATCCTTTTTTTACCCTTTTTATCTCTTCCTAGAAATCCTATCCAACATTGGCTCTATCAGCCGACTTATCGAATCAAGTGATTAAGATTGTTTGTTTGAGCTTGTTTTGATTGGTGGATCCAACCTGATGTTGTATTTCCATAATACGAGACATGTCATGATGTAAAAATCAATTCTTTTTGTAGGTTCTTAAAGCCCCAGACCGTAGATTTTGCCAAATAATAGAAGCCCAGACCCTAGTATTAAGAAGCCAAATATAGGTCCTTAAGCACTTAGGGGTGTCTGTCGAGTGTGTCGGCCGGGCACGCGGGTTGGAATGGCACGCCTCATAATAATTGGGTCGAATTTGAACCTAATTTCCGACTCTCCTGTCTCGGCATGATCATTATTGTGTCGAGTTGAACTCGTGCTTGTCTTCAATCTGGCCAATGACCTAGTCGTACCCATATTGTGGTACGAGTCATAAACCCGGTGCACAACACAATACTATATGCTTATCATGTCGGGTCGAGCTGACATGTGAGTGTCCGGCACATTTGTGCATCCCTGTACGACTCTTGGAACATATAGGAAATATAAGGACATCACAAATAAAAGAAGGGGAGAACATAATGGTTGCCTTTTGCTGGGCTTATACAAGTGCTTATTTTAACTTATAACTTATTAAAGCACTTTTTAAAATTATAAAAAGTATATCTGGTAACTCCTAATGGGCAAGTGCTTACCCATAAACAGTAGAGGAAGGCTATTTATAAGGAGAAGCTGTTTTCAACAGCTTCTCCTTATCACTTATGCAGGAAGCTATTTTTAAACTTTAATAATATTTTTATAATACCTATTTTACTCCTAAACTTTCATAAGCACTTACCAAACACTATTTTCTTCAAATAAGCATTTTATTGTAACTGTAGATAAATGCTCCCATTGAATCACTTATCCAATAAATGTTTATTCAAAAGAGCACAAACCTGGCCAAACGCAGCCTTAGATTCCAAAACACAATCAAAAAAAGGAAAGGAGAAAAGCCAAAGGACGAGTCGGTGCACTGAGTTAGAACATACTCTTTTTACCCTTTTATATTAAGTAAATGACAGAAGAGTCCCGCGTCTTTCATACGCGATCGGTTTTCAACTCAAATTGTGAGAGAAAAGTATCAGATAAGTTATCCTAAATTTCGCACAGCTCATCTTTTCGGAGGCACATATCGTCTACATCCAAAAGTTACAACAGATCCGACAGCAAGAATTTGATTAGCCATTTTATATTAAAAATATAATTTTTTTACAACAAAATTATTTAAAAATAAAAAGGACCCAATCACATGTATTGCTGTAAGATCTATTGTAGCTTTTGGCCGTATACGATTTGTAGCTTCTTTTCGGACACGAAAGATAAATTCTTTCCATTTTCATCTATTTTTCTTTCTTATTTATTTATATATATATATATATATATATATATATATATATATATATTATTTTTTTTATTGAATATCACACATATTCTCTGAATTTATTTCTTATTATATATC
>JAUPMG010130875.1:0-11498 GCA_031762675.1 Pachysandra terminalis | reverse complement strand
TGCTCGCATTAAGATTCTTGATGGTCCTCCAGGGACCTTGGAAAGAGCTGTAAGTTTCTTCTCCATTTTAATTGAGAGTTATTAAATTTATTGTGGGAATTTTAGGAATGATTCATTACTAGAGGCTGCATTGATGCCCAGTGAATGCTGTTTATAAGCTTCTTATCATGTTCTTTTTATACCATCCATATCAATCAGTGGTGTTTATCAAGTGGTTTTATTAATTTTGCTGTCTTTTGGGTTTAACTTCATTCGTTTTGCATTTTACCACTTTTTAATTTAATTTAATTTATTTTCATTTTTTAATTTGAAGCTCTGTTTGTCAGTATAGTTATTTGGAAGACATTGTAAAGAGCATATTGTGTTATTTGGTTTCTTTTTGATTTGGCTTGTCATGTTTGATGGCTGTAGGAAATTGATATTTTCCTTCATTGTGTTATTTACTTGGATCTATTCATCTGCTTGTGTTAAGGTCTTTAGTGTACTTTTGAAATTATTTTCAGTTTCTAATAACATCATTAATCCCAAATTTTTTAAGTTTCATCCTTTGAAATGATCATGCCATCATCATCTTCTTCTTTTTTCTCTTTTTCTGCATATTTTCCTTTGTTTCTGCTTTTGTTTAGTAGGAGCTACTTGGTTGCTAGAACCCCCTTGTCTACCAGCTGAGGCCTGAGGGACCATGATGCCTCTTTTGTTGCAACAACAATTGTGGCACAAATGGTCATTGTATTCCATTTTCTAGCTATATATGCTTCTGAAAGTCTAAGAAACAGTCTAGGAATTTAGATTTTGGCGGTTGTGATTTATAAAAAATAAAAAATAAAACTACCATATCCTTTGAATCATAACACATTAAAAAAAAATGAAAAAAACAGTGCTGTTCACGACTCACATTAAGACAAGGTTGATGTGCTTCACCTATAAGGAAAAGTAACTTGGCATTCAAAATACAATGCTTTCTAAAAAGTAAAATAGTTAAAAAATAGTAAAGGAAATAACAACCTAAAACCAAGAATTAATAGAAATAATGTTTTTCATCACAGTGACCAAATAATCTTTGCAGGTTCAATCCGCAAACCTAAGGCAACGAATCAATCTCAAAAGTCAGTCCAAATTAGAAGATCAAAGATCCAGATTGCAGGGATCAGCATTGAGCATTCATGTGCTGAAAATTTGATCTGATTAAACACTTACCTTGTATGATCAGCTGTACCAAGAAGCTCTGCGTTCTCTCTGGTAACTTCAGAACTTGGTTGGTTGATGTCTTGCCACGATAATTAGAATCCTCTAAGAAAACTCCTATAATAGTTAGAACTAATATGATGTTGAATACTACTTTTAAAACTAAATTAAGGACAATTATTAATTCGTTTTATATTAGTTTTTTACTTAATATGTAACAGTTTGTGCTTATCTGTAAAATCTTTCATTGCCATGTGTTGGTCATTATGGTTTTCCAGATTGTTAAAAACTCATGATCGCACGTACTTTGATAAAATATGCTTTATATACTTAAAAACAACTTTTTAGATGCTTCAAAATTTTATATGTATATATCTAAGACAAATTATTTTTATGATAACTTCATTAATTTGCTTTGTTTACTCATATATGTCAGCTGCATTCTGAGGTGCAATTTATTCAAAAGAAAGTGCCTTTCCATATATTATCACATGAAATTCGAACAGTTTTCTTATTGTATTAATAAAGCTAACAATTGTTATGGATTTTGTATTGTCATTATAACACTATTGTAACGGTTATAATGATGCATAGTGAAGGACTGTTGCATTGTTTTTGTTATTTTCAGTAACAGACACAGATCAGATCTGATCTCTGTGTTACATAGAGAACAAATAAAAATAAAAGTAAGAAAGGTAGAAGATGAGAGAAGAGAAAGAGACGAGAGTAAAGGAGAGAAGAGAAAGGATGTTCGACCAACCCCTAGGTTCAGATTCCTAGGATGCGTCGTGTATTGTCAACAATAACAACACTCTAGAACTTTATTGACTATATAATGTTTCTATGAAGAATGTTACAATATGCCCATAAACAATCGTAAAAGGACAAAAGGATAAAAACATCAAATCTGCCATACACCTAGTATAAGTGATTCAGCCACTTTAACACTCCCCCTCAAGCTGTGCATATATGTCAATCGTGCCCAGCTTGACTAATACTTCTCGTAGCCATTCAGAGGTAGTGGCCTTGGTAAAAATATTTGCTAACTGACATCCTGTCGGAACAAACGTCGGACTGATGATCTTGTTATGTTCTTTTTCATGGATAAAGTGACAATTCACTTCAATGTGCTTCGTATGCTCATGAAATACAGAATTATTGGCAATATGGATCGCTGCCTGATTATCAGTTTATCACAATGCAAGGGAATGTACATCATTTGATCTTAACTTCTCCACCTAATCCAACTTCTCCACCAAGCCCTAAAATCTAGTCTTCTCAGCAAAAATAACAAATTCCAGATGGTAGCATGGTCTGAAGTGCTCTTTGTCTGAACAGTGCAATACTTGACTTTAGCAGTTCTAAGTGCTCAAGTGCTCGCCGGAGATGGTGGCATGGTCTGAAGTGCAGTACACTTGAGCAGTTCTAAGTGCTCAAGTGATCGCCGGAGATGGTAGCATGGTCTGAAGTGCTCTTTGTTTGAAGTGCTTGCCGGAGATGACAACCCCGGAGGGGTTATTTATTGGTGTGATGGACAGTTGGAGTAATGGTGGTGGAATCCAGGATTGTCGTGATTCATCATATGGCCAGCCCGTAAATTATAGATCAGCAGCTAGTTTCAAAAAGGTGGTTCTTTATAATGTGGGAACTCAGCAAGATAGTGTGCAGGGGAGATTAGAAGGAAGTGGAGCGTTGAGAATTCGTATCAGAGCAGAGAGGAAAATATTCTTCTTTGAATCTGATCACAGTCAACCCCTGCCTATGGTGAAGGTTACTGAAGCCAGGTCGCACGGCAATGTCTGGTTATGGTTCTCAGGTGAGATTGTTGTTTGGCTGGGTTCAATGGTGGAAGCCTGCAATAGCTGTAGGAGGAAGCCTGGCGTCCTAGGTTCCAGGTGTATTGGGAGTCGGGCCTTTATCGCTGAACTCGGGACCAACGGGAGAGGCGAGTTTCTGAAGGTGTCCTCTGTTACTCAGGCTGCTTGTGGGCGTGTGCTCTTCTTTCCTCCCGTTGACAACTCGTGGGCATATATAGCAAATTCATGTAAGCAGGCGATTTTAGGCTGTCGTTCTCCGGAGGGAACCCCGTGCCCTCCATAGTTGCTGGTTCACCCGTCGTCGCAGGCTGGGGCAGCAGTGCTCGTCCGGTCTCATCAGCGAGATCGGTAAGTTTTTCAGGGGTGTAGTTGGCCCTGTCCATTCCTCGGTGGCTGATGGTGATGGTTTTCACCTAGTGAAATTGAGAGTTAGAGAACCCTGGGCTTGGCGGATTCCGAAATCCATCTGGATTTCAGATTATCGTTTCTGGTTTGTGGTAGGCGTTGAGGCAGTTGAAGATGATCGGCGGGTGGAGATGGGCCGTGAGATGGGGGGAGAAGATGATGTTGTGGCTAGGGTGAGCAGATACGGCGTAGTCGGTGGACATGATATCCAATAGTCGTCTGCGGGCTTGGCAGAGCAGATTGGGGGTGGCGGCGTTGTCTCTTACTCCAGTGCCTTGGGTACGGCAGCTGTGAGCTGTCCAAATTCAAAATTTTTTCCTTCTTTGGCTAAACATCATGCGCAGAGGGGAAAGGCAGCTGCAAAGCATTCTTTTAGGGAAGAAAGAAATCGAGAGAAGTGCTTTATTAGGGAAGTGTGCGGTGTCCCGGGTGGGTTTTGGCCGAGGCCAGTATGGGCTGATACACGGGGCCCACTTCGAATGTTTAGTCTCTTTGCGGGTCCGGGCCCGTAGGTGTCTAGCCTTTGGCGGGCCATCTCAGGGCGCTGGGCCGTCGCAACCTAGTCCCAGTTTGGGGGCAGGAATTCAAATGGTTGAGGGTCTCATTTCAGCTGGGCCTGATTTATTTAATCGTTTTCAAGTGTTGGATCAAGCGGAATACAACACATCTCGTCCCTTGGTTTGCTTGGAAGGCTCAAGAGCGTCTATGGGCTATGGACAGCGGCGGGAAGTGGCTCAGGGGTTTCGTGGTATTGAGGCTGTGGGGTTGAAGGTTGTTAGCGACAGATCTTCGTCTTCTGCACCTGACACTTTAGTGGAGATGCTTGCAGAGGCCTAGGTGCCGGTGGATGTTTTGGTAAGCTCAGACGGCGGCTTAGCATCGGAATTGTTGAGGGCATTCAAGGACACATTCTTCTTTGCTTTGAAGCCTTTGGAAGCTATGTTGGTAGAGCTAAATTCTAGGGTTGAGAAGTTGGAATTGTTAGTTCCTGTGCAGCAGCAAATTGAGGTTGGTGGTGACCGGCTGCCGATCTTGGGTGATAATCAGGTTCAGACTACAGAGAAGAGGAGTGGACAGGTTCATAAAGTCTACTGCCGGAAAAATCCTCTCAAGGAAGTGGTAGATAGCAGCGCTTTCTTAGGTCAATCTTTAGACATTATTGGAGATAATCCCTGCAACTTAGAAGCGGTGGTGGAGGACGAGGTTGTGGCCGATCCCGACTTTGGTGATGTCCATGGGGGTAAGTATTCGGATTCAGTGCAGTTCATGGATTCTCGTTTTGCCTTGTTGGGTGCTGGTTGTAATTTCAGGTCCTCTATTCGTCCTTCTTTTGCCCCTAATTCACCGGTGCCAGGTAAGTCCGTATGGATGGGGAATGGAATCGGATGGTTAGTTTTGCGTCTAGTGTGCTGAACCAGGTGTGTGATGGGGTAGGTAACAAGGTTTCAGTTCGTGAGGCCGTGGAGGCGTTTAGGTCTTGGTCTGAAGGCGTAGCGGAGTTTGTCCAATGAAGATCATATCCTGGAATATTAGAGGCTTAGGTAGCGTTGAGAAGAAGAGGGCGGTTAAACATTTGTGTCTCAATGTTCAGTCGGATATTTTGGTCCTTACTGAAACTAAAAGGGAAATCATTACTTCCTCCTTGGTGAGAAGGGTTTGGGGCGATAGAAGTAATAGTTGGGCATTCTTACCTTCGTGTGGTTCTTTTGGGGGTATTTTGATCGTGTGGGATTTGGACTCGGTTGTAGGTGCTAAAGTGTCTAGGGGTTTGTTCTCTTTGTCCATTAAGTATATTAGTGGGATAGATGGATTTGAATGGGTGCTTTCTGCTGTGTATGGTCCGAATCGGGTTAGGGACAGAGTAGGCTTCTGGGAGGAAATTAGGTCTCTTAGAGTCCTTTTTAGCGAGGCGTGGTATTTGATAGGTATTTTAATGTGACTCGCTATGTTAACGAGAAGAGTGGCAGAGTGACTAGAGTTACTAGAAGTATGAGAAAATTTTCGACAGTTATTAGGGAGTGATTTATTGGATTACCCCTACTTGGGGCGAGGTTTATGAGGTCTAACGGGCACATTCTACCTGTGTATTGTAGATTGGCCAGATTTTTGGCTTCAGTGCTATGGGATGAACATTTTCCGAACTCCAAGCAGTGGCTGCTAGCTAGAACCACCTCTGATCACTGGCCTATTGAGATTAGTAATGCCCAGGGGATTAGGGGTCTGTCCCCTTTCAGGTTTGAGAATATGTGGTTGTCCCATCAGAATTTTAAGGATCTATTCATTCTTGGTGGGTCGAGAGCTTTGGGTCGAACTCTGGGTGGGCCGGTTTTAAGTTTATGAGAGGATTAAGAAACTTGAGAGGGAAAATCAAGACGTGGAATAAAGAGGTTTTTGGTGACATAAATATCAAAAAGAAGAATTTAATGAATAGACTGGTGGAACTCGATCAATTTGAGGGGATCAGAGAGTTGAGGTCTGGGGAGGTGGTGGAGAGGCTTCAGATTAGGGAGTCTCTAGAAGAGGTTTTGAAATTGGAAGAGATCAGCTGGAGATAGAAGTCCAGAGTGCAATGGCTGAAGGAAGGTGATGGGAATACCAATTTTTTTTCACAAAATGACCAATGGAAGAAGAAAAAAGAATGAGTTGGTTAGATTAAAGGTGGGGGATGAGTGGGTTGAATTGGAGGGGATATCATCAGTCTTCTCTCAGATTATTATTCTAAGTTGCATTGTTCGGAGAAATTGTTTGACTTTAAACTTAATAGAAGTAATAGTGGGTATCTGGAGGAGACGCATAGCCTGTGGCTTGAGAGGGGTTTTGAGGAGGTAGAAGTTAAATCTGCAGTGTGGGAATTGGTTGGGGATAAGGCCCCTGGGCCAGATGGATTCACGATTAATTTCTTTCAGACTACTTGGGAGGTGGTGAAAGAGGATTTGATGACAGTTTTTAGTGAGTTTTTCGATAGCGGGGTTGTTCATAAGGCCACTAATGCCACTTTCTTGGTGTTGATTCCTAAAAAGACTGGGGCAGTAGAGATTAAAGACTATAGATCCATTAGCCTGACCACCAGTTTGTATAAAATTATTGCCAAAGTTCTCTCTATTTGGATTAGAGCGGTGTTGGATCCCTTGATTTCTCATCATCAAAGGGCTTTTATTAAAGGGAGGCAAATTATTGATAGCATTTTGGTGGCTAATGAATGTGTGGAGGAGAGAACTAGACTGAGGAAGTTGGGACTGGTTATCAAGCTAGATTTAGAGAAAGCTTATGATCGGGTGGAATGGGATTTCTTGGAGCAGGTTATGGAGTGGAAAGGTTTTGGGTCGAGATAGAGGAGATGGATATCTAGATGCCTTAAAAATGTATTTTTTCCTTTTTGGTCAACGGGTCTGTTCATGGCTATATTTCTTCTTCTAGAGGTATTAGGCAGGGGGACCCTCTATCACCCTTCCTTTTTACCTTAATGGGTGAGGTCTTTAGTTGGTTTATGGGGGAGGCTGAGCAGAGGGGGTTGGTTAGAGGATTCCGTGTGTAGGGAGGAGATCACGGTCTCCCATCTCCAGTTTGAGGACGGTATGATTTTATTCCTTGAGGCGGAGGTAGATCAGGTCAGGTGGATGAAGAGTATCCTTAGAGTCTTCGAGATGGTGTCAGGTATGAAGGTGAATATGGATAAATCTATGATGTTTGGCATTCACATGAGCGGTAATGTTCTTGAGGAGTGTGTTGAGGCTTTTGGGTGTAAGACCGGTTCGTGGCCTTTATCCTATTTGGGAATGCCGTTGGGGGGTAATCCCAAATCTCTGGCCTTTTGGGACCCAGTCTTGGAACGGACCGAGAAGTGTTTATCTGTCTGGAAAATGAATTACTTGTCTTTGGGGGGTAGAATTGTTCTTATTCAGGCAGCTTTGGCTAATTTTACGGTATACTATATGTCGTTGTTTAGGGTGCCTTGTGTGGTAGCATCTCATATTGATTCTAGAGGCATTTTTTCATGCCGTTCTTTCTTTTATCAGTTTAGGGCCAACAAAGGTGGGTCTCCTATTTCTTTTACTGCTCATTTAGTTTGGTCTCCTCCTGTTCCACTTAGACTCGGGGTATTTGTTTGGTTTGCACTGTTATACCGTATGAACACTGCGGACATGCTTCAAAGGAGGTGCATGGCCCTTTCTCCACTTATGTGTGTTTTATGCAGAGGGGAGGAGTCAGTTGACCATTTGTTTCTACATTGTCATGTGGCTATTGAGATCTGGAGTTTTTTTGTGAGGATTATCGGGCGATTATGGGTGATGCCGGGTGGTATTTGCCAGTTGTTGGGTCAGTGGTGTTTTCCAGGCCTTGCCGTGAGGGGTCACATTTTGTATAGGCTGGTCCTTCAGGCGGTGTTCTGGCACATTTGGTGACAGTGTAACCTGAGGATTTTCCATGATATTTCTTCTACAACTTCATGTGTGATTGAGGGGATCATGGCGTCCGTGGCCTCGTGGGCGTATGTGAGGAGCCAGTTTGTTGGGCTTTCTGCAACGGACATTCTGAGGGAGTGGTTTCTGATTGCTGTGAGTGGTTGTTGTATTCCGTCATTGGTGTCGGTTTGGTCTCCCCCGGATCCTAGTTGGGTTAAGCTTAACTTTTGTGACCTTTCTTTGGATCATACGAGTCTCTCGGGTGTTGGTGGTATTTTCCGTGGCAGTGGGGGTGATACATTATTTGCCTACTTTGCTCTCGGAGGAGACGAAGGGGAGGTGAGAGCGGGTTTGCTGAATCTTGTGGTCGGGTTGAGATATGCTTGTGCACAGGGTCACCTTGTTCTGATTGTGGAGGGTTCGCCCTCCTCTATTATGGCTTGGATGTTGAGGTGGGAGCTGTGTGAGTGGAGGTTTACCCATTTTGTACGTTTGGCTTGGTCTCTGTGTAGAGGATGGAATATTTCATTCCAAACCTTGTCAAGGGGGGCAAATGAGGTGGCAGAGTCCCTAGCTAAGAGGGGGAGCGAGAGAAGTGATATGTTTGAGGGGATTCCTGATGCTTTTGCTTGATTGTGTAGTTACTCTTTGTGGTGGTGGATGGGTGTGGAGGTTTTGTTTTTGGGATCTTTTGTTGTACGCTTTTTTTTTTTATTTTTTTTTTCTGTTTTTGCCATAGCTTAAGAGGTCTCATTAAGCTATGGAGTTTGTAACTTCTTAACTTCTTTTCTCCATTTTATATAATTCATCAATTATAAAAAAAAGGGAATATGTGTGTCAATTTTGAACGCCCATCTCTTCAAGGAGAGAGATAACCCAAAGACCTTTACAAGTACTTTGAGCCATGGGTCTTTATACAGCTTCTGCAGGAGATTGAGCTACCACATTCTGTTTCTTACTTCAAGTGATCAAGTTTCCTCCTAGAAGAGTACAGTACCCTGTAGTGGACTTTCAATCATCAGATGATCCAGCCCAATCAGCATCACAATAAACTGACTCATTCAAGTGCCCATAATCAGAATAAAGCATCCCTCTACCAGGAGAATTTTTTTAAATACCTTAGTATTCTGTAAATAACATCTAAATGGTGTTGACAAGGGTGATGCATAAACTAATTACACATGCTCATTGCAAATGATATATCTGGTCTTGTAATGATAAGATATATAAGCTTACTCATAACTCATAAGGCGTTGGTACATGGATCATCCTACACTTTGGACTGTTTTCCATGCAACTGATGATTTTGTTCCATAGATAAAGTAACTGTTTTACACCCAAGCATTCCTATTTCAGTGAGCAAATCAAGCACATATTTCCTCTGAGATATATGGATCCCCAGCTTGGATCTAGCAACTTTAATTCCCAAGAAATATCGAAGAATCCCATTGTAAAGGTTTTCTGCAAATACCTTTTTACAATTGATATTTCTTGTGGATCTGCAAAGACAATGTCATCCGCATAGACAATTAAAATTGTAATGGAAGACCCACACCTCTTTATAAAAACAGAGTGATCACGTACACTTCTCGGAAATCCAACTTGAGAAATAGTAGTGCTAAACTTATCAAACCATGCTCGAGGGGATTGTTTCAGTCCATAGATTGCCCTTCGTAGTTTGCAAACTTTATTTTTCTACCCTTGTGGATAAACACAGGAGGAAGAGACATATAGATTTCTTTTTCCACATTCCACTCCCCATGTAGGAAGGCATTCTTAACATCCATTTGATACAAAGGCCAAGACTTCACATTTGCAATAGATAAAATAATGCGAACATAGTTCTACTTTGCAATTGGGGAAAATGTCGCATGATAGTCAATGCCTTCTTGCTGAGTGCAACCGGACGAGTCTTATACTTTTCAATGGAACAATCAGGCTTGTGTTCCACTGTGAATACCCACTTACATACCACAACATTCTTACCCTTTGGTAATTGCACAAACTCCCAGGTGTTTTGACTTTCAAGAGCACCCAACTTGGTAAATATAACCTCTCTCAAATTGGAGTCAGACAAGGCTTGGGTCACTGAAGAAGGAATAGTAATAGTGGCAAGTGAAGAAATAAATGCATGATAAGATGGAGAAAGAGATTTGTAAGTCACGAAATTGCTAGTGGGATGCACACATTTCCTTTTTTTTCTTCCGAATGGCAATAGGAATGTCTAAAGAATTAGGAACAATGGTAGTTTCATTGGAAGGGGTATTACCTCAGGGTTCAGTTGGTGTGTGGTCATTGCTCCTGATGGATTGTTCCTTGGTTGATCTCTAAGTGTAAACCTGCAAAGGTTTAATCACGGGAAGACTCACAAAGGAAGGAATAGGATCATCAAGAGGAACACTAATAGTAGGAAAAGGTATGGGATCATCAAAAAATCAAACGTAGAAGTGAAATACGGAACATTTAAAAAAAATGTCACATCCTTGGAAATATATCTTTTCTTGGTAGTAGGACAATAACATTTCTACACCTTTTGAACACACGAGTACCCCAAGAAGATACACCTTTCAGTTTCAGATTGATTTTCCAATTTGCTACATGATGGTCCAAGAGTTTGCACATAACACACACGTCCAAATTTTGGGTGACAGAAAAAAGAGGTTTGTCAGGAAAAACAAGCTTATAGGGGTATAATCCATTTAGAACAGGTGTAGGCATTCTGTTTATGAGGTAGGCAGCCGTAAGAACAGCTTGATCCCAATAGGTTTGAGGAACCCTCGTACCAATCAGAAGAGAACGAGTGACTTCCAAGAGTATCTATTCTTTTGTTCAACAATGCCATTTTGTTGAGGTAGGTAAGAACATGAGGTTTGATGTTCTATGCCATTATCTGTCAGATAGTTCTGCAAACTATGACGCAGATACTCCTTGGCATTATCAGAACGAAAGGCTCTGACATTAGTATTGAACTGGTTCTAAATCATCTTATGGAAAGCAATCATAACAGAGCTCACCTGTTCTCTACTTTTTAACAAATAAATCTATGTGAATCTTGAGAAATCATCAATAAAGGAGATAACAATATCTAAAACCAAGAGTAGAAGTGACAGGAGCAGTACCCCAAACATCAGAGTGAACAATAGAAATAAGCAAGTACTCTTATTCAAACTCAAAAGGTAAGAAGTTCTCTTGTGTTTTGCAAGCTCACATGCATCATATTGAACAATACCGTTCAAAGAATCAAATTTTCCGGGAAACAAAAGTTTTAAGTGACTTCAAAGAAATATGTCTTAAACGAGATTTTCCATAAAGAAAAAGAATCATTATTCCTAATTAAGACAGAAGTAGAAGCAACATGAGGCTTGTTGGATGGCAAAGACCCACTCTTATCAAACAAGTACAATCCATTTGATTCACGGCCACACCTAATCGTCTTCCCGATAATCAGATCCTGAAGCACACAGTAAGTAGGGAAAAAGGTTACACTACAATGAAGGTGTTTAGTGACTGTACTAACCGACATGAGATTGGAGGGAACCTTGGAACAAGAAGAACAAGTGGTAATGACAGAGTATTAGTTAGTTGATATTCACCTTTACCTAATGAGGGAGTAAAAGATTCATATACTAATCTAATACTTGTGCTAACATTATCATAAGAAACAAAATTATTCTTCATACCAGCCATG